>CM062819.1:1562546021-1562814866 GCA_031772625.1 Pinus tabuliformis | reverse complement strand
TTTGAATTATTAATAGCATTTTGAATATTATTTGAACCTTATACTCTGCAACCCTTCAAATTCAACATTGTCATGGATTCTTCAACATTATGTTTCTCAATCGATTGTGTTGTATAATGAATACAATATTTGTTTACATTGGAATTGCACACAGGGTTATGAAATTCCTTTGAGTTCTGGAAAGAGTGTTTGGTTTCTCGAGCTCTGTTCAGTAGTTTTAGATTTATAAGATTTGTGTAACAATTTAGTTTCTTGAATTTTGCGAGTAGTCTTGGACTTACGAATTCAGTGTGATCTTGTAGAGGTTCTGCTGTGATTTAAGCCTTTGACTTTGGTGTGTATTCAAGCATTTTACTTTGTTTCATTCATGAACAGTAGTTAGGTTTCTTAAAATTGTTATCATAGATAGTAGTCATATTTCTATTTTGAACAATAGTTAGGTTTCTTTGGATTCGATTGCGAATAAGTACTACAACTATAGTCTCAATTAGGAACAAAGGTTCTGGTTTGTTTAAAATGCCATTTTGATTTCCTTCCAGTTTGATTAGGGTAGTCGATTTGATAAATCTCTCAACAGTAGAGTTCAAATTCCTTAAATGTCATTTGTCTAGATTGCTTTGAGTATCATTTCAGTTGCTTTGAAATAGGTAGTCTTTGCGTTTGAATGTTTTTCTTTGATTAAGTGAAATTAGAGAACTCTGGAGCTTAATTTCAATTTCACATTCACTAGCTTAATTTCAATTTCACATTCACTAGTTTAATTTAGATTTCAAGTTCATTAGCTTATTTTAGATTTAATCTTCATGCTCTTTGATCTAGTGATTCAATTTTTTGTCTTGATCAACATTAGAACAATCGAATGAGTGTTTCCCTTTAAACGAAATTTGAATTATGTAATTAGCATTTCATAAGTCAGAGTGATTTCACTGTTAAGAGAAATAATGTTTGAAATGATTTGCTTGTGTTTTTCATTATAGAAGTAATTTGTAGCAAGCTTTTCTTAGTTGTCATATTCTTGTTTAAGCAAGTGAATGGATAAAGTTAAAATAGGAATGGATTCTATAGGATTTAATGAATGAGTTCTAGTGAGTGAGTTTGTTGAGCATTGAGTATTTTAAAACAAGCACGATTTATTTGAAGCTTTGTTAGAGAAGCACGCTTGATTCATGGTTGAATTCTTTAAGTAGATAGAGAAGTTTGAGTAAATAGGTTTCTATACTTAAACATTGATTATAAGAGGAAATCACCTACTTTGTAATTAGATCTTGAATATGAACCAATACGTAGTGTAACTTAGTGATTACAATCCCTGGTTGATAATTTAATATTAGGAGCTTTAAAACGACAAATAAAACTCCTAACAATTTTGGCGCCATTGCCGAGGAGTTGCAATTGGTTCAGGTAATAATTTCTTTTATAGTGTGATCCTAGTTACAAGGCAACTAGAGGGTGGAGACGATGGTAAGATGTGAGTGAAAAGACATGCATCCGCTTTGGTTTGGGGTCACTCCAAAGTCTGGTTGTCCAAGTAAGCAAGGATTTCAAGTTTGGTGAGTTTTATTGCAATTAGTTTTAATTGATTTAGATTAAAAATTAAAGCTTTTTAAAGATAAAACATTTTTGGGTGCTATAAAAACCCCCAGGTACTAATCCATGTTGCGAGACAAGGATCATAAACCAATAGGAGGAATTCATGAATGATTCAGAGGCTTGAATAATGTCCCTTGAAGAACTTTCTCAAATCCTAGCAGTAGTTGGGGTATCTGCTTCTCAGGAAGAGTTCATCCTGACCACATTCAAGAAATTATCTATCTCTCCACAGCAAGAAAAGTATTTGGAAGTCTTCCTTGATTCCTCTTGCCTATCTACCAAGGAGATCGAGAAATCATGTACCAAATATGATGGGGAGCATCCAACTGAACCTGAGATAGAAGAACTTTCACCATGCCCATCAGAAAACCTTTTATGCATTCCAGAGACCAATTATCCAAGTTTTCCTGACATGACTGAGGAGGACTTTCAGAGTGGTTCAAATGAAGAAATGGGCCAATACCATGAGGATTACATCCAGCATTGGTTCCAAATCATAATCTAGTCAAAGTACCACTTTCATCTTCAAGTACTCTTTGTATCACATTTTTCAAAACTGTTGATTTTTCATGCTCATGTACCTTCTAGAGTTTATATGTTAAATCTGAGCATGAATATATCCTTGTACCTGATCCGTACATGGCTTCATTCGAAGTTGTATTTCACTTGAAGGAGGACATATTTTCTCCAGTATAGTAGGAAAGTTAGTATTGTAAATAAATAACTGAAAATAGTAAAGAGAAAAATAAGTCCTTTTGTGAAAACCAGCTTGTCTGGTACAAGTGGACAAGGACTTTGCTTGAAAACCAGGTAACTAGCGGGAAAAGTTCCCAATGAAGTTTGTAAATTTGTATGAGTTCTTGAAATCATGTATCTTTCAATTCATTATGTCTTGTATTCATTTTGGTTGATGTGGGATTCCTTAAGGCCCACCTACCAACAAGCCTTGTCCCATCGACATTACCAAATTATCTGGGACCAAGGTTAGGGTTAGATAAAATACCTGGTAGCTTGCATGCCTTAATGGCAGGTATCCTTGTCATCTACTAAGGAAATACATCAATGTTTCTTGGTGGATGAATTATATAGTCCATTCGACTTCGACAAATCCATTCATTGCTAGTAGAATATACCTAGTGCCTTGATTCCCATTAACATCAAAGGTGGGATATCTCGCATTGGTTAATGACATCTTCAATGGTCGGTAATCCAATGATTCTTGCTTATGTTCGACATCAACACCATTTATTCACATATGAAAGATTGCACACGTGTGTGTAGCGGTTGAAGACTATATGGTTTTGAGATCTCAACACAGGTTTGCAGCAGTGGATTTTTGTATCAGCATTCCCATTGTCATTTGTAGTAGTAGTCACCTTTCCTCAATTGTTTGGGGGAATACAAATGCTCAGGCATGGGGAGAAGGGGACATTCAGTTCATCCTTTAGCACTTCAGTTCATCCTTCAACCTTCTTCAACATCATTCTTCAAACTTCAAGCTCCAAATTATTATAAGTTAGAACTAAAGGTATGTGACTGTGATTTATCTAGACTAGATCATAAATATTTGATTGTATGTTATGTAAACGTGTTACCTATATTACTTACCATTACCACTTTTCCATAATATCACTCTTTCCATGATTATCAATCCCTTGTTACCCCCACTCCCCTTCCTAATCATTATCATGCATGTCAATCCCTCATTCACCCTTGATGGTTTATTTCTCTATCAATTTAAATGATGATTGAGTGAGAGGTCATCATGATACCCAATTCTTGGTACGTCACCTCTGCCCATTTGCCCATTCCCACAGAGCATGTTGTAGGTTGTTAGATCTACCATTGGAGCAAAGTTTTTATAAAGCTCATAAAGTCGAGGCAGCACCACCATGATCTTTTGATGTAGAGTAGTCGACTATGAAATTTTTCTTACAGCTAAAAGTTAGGAAAATCTAGCTTCACATCGGCAAGGGGCCGACAGGCATGAACCTACTTTCGGGAAATTTTCATAGAGCCCAGAGTATGGGTAGTGTAAGGAGATAATAGAAGATAGAATCCAAGAAGTGAAGAAATGAACACCCCCTTGTTTGAAGAAAGCATTCCCCAGGATATTGCTGAAGATTTAGAAGACATGTCTCCACCCTAGCCAGTGACCAATAAGAATACTAGTAAAAAGAGATAGGGTACCAACTTGGACAAAAAGGCTACAAGCTGAGTTCGAGGAGGAGTACTTCTCAATAGTTAGCAACACCAGTTAAGACACCCACTCTTACTGATGAAGAAAACTTACAGATTCGTTTAGTTAAGTTGCAGAAGAAGATTGTAAAGTTACGGGAGCACGCACATAAGTACAAAGTCTTATTTTGTTATGTGCCCAAGGTTAACAATTAGATCAGGGACAATAACCTCTCTCTAATCTCAAAAAATGATGTTAAAATGAAAGAATAAGAAACTACTTCGGTGGAAGTCATCCTGACTTAAACCCACAAAGAAACTCAATGCTCAAGAATTGGCCCTATAGTTTAAAAAGTGTTGAGTCCCAGCTAATCGTGGTTTATAAGTTCTGGTTAAGGCATCATGAATTTAACTAGAGGCCTCTCTTAAACCTGTCCTTTTTGGTGAATTTGTAGCTGATGCATGAGGGCATGCATTCATAGAGGGGGTGTTGGAGCCCATTTTTTTCCCCATTTATTTACTATTTTCACCTACATTTTCACTCTTTTTACTTATATTGTACTTCTTTTACCTTCTATAATATACCATTTACTGCCAAAACCCTATCATCATATGACTAGAGGTAAAGGCATTCTACTTAGCATTATATCGATGTTTTTGGTTAAGTTTGTATAAATTATAAGATCATACTTTTTAGGCCATCTCTAACTATCTGTTTTATTGGACTTGTAGCTATGGAGACTATTGGCAGGTGAATGGCAAGCTAAACATATGGTCAAAGAATGAGGAGGTGGACACTTCATCATTTAAGTGTCACTATCATTATGTCCTTAAAACTTCATTTACAATTCTTTACTTAAGCTGGCAGTCAATGATCGACAACTTCTTTTGGTGGAATAGTAAGTGGTTTATGGGAGCTTATGGTATATCATACACCAATGTCCCTGTGGTCGAGGATAGAAAGTAGGTTTTTGAGTGAAACGCAGCCAACCGAAGTCTAATTGAGTCATTCGCAACTGATTTAGGATTGATCTTATGAGATATTATATAGCCCGTGATAGTCATTGATCAACAGTTTGCTATGTTAAGAGATAGTTAGTTGAGCTTAGTATCCATCGATTGTCTTCTTAAAGGCCCAATGAGTTTGAATTTGGGGAATGCCTAGTAATGATGGTGATGTAATGTTCCAGACTCATTGATTTTGAAACCTTAAGTTATATTTCAAAGTCCATACTATGTATGTCAACGTTTAAGCTTTGATCTAATTTAGTTCTAGCATTGTTCTACTCTAAGTAATTATGGTTTTGTTCTGAATTTCGTTTTACTGAGTTAATTTAACTTGCTCCAAGTGTGGCAAGGGCCCACCACCTCTGGAACCAAGCTTATATTCAGTCTAGATCTATGATCAGTTTACTTTGTTAATTTTACATAGCATATCATGCGATTGTTTAAGTTTCGAATGGTTTAATTGATTATGTACCTAAGTTTATATTTCGATCTTGTAGATTAAATTGACAAACTAAACTTTCCTGATTAATCCATAGACACTGAGAAATGACTTAAATTGTTAATTGTCTCTTCTGAAGAGCCTCATCATACAGATACGTAGTGAATCGTTCTGATTTGAATTATTAATAGAATTTTGAATAGTATTCTGAACGTTATACTCTGCGACCCTTTGAATTCAACAATGTACATGGATACTTCAACGTTATGTTTCTGAATCGATTGTGTCGTATAATGAATACATGATTTTTTACATTGGAATTGCATGCAGGGTCATGAAATTCCTTTGAGTTTTGTGAGCAGAGTAGTTTGGTTTCTCGAGCTCTGTTTAGTAGTTTTAGATCTATAAGTTTTGTGTAGCAATTTAGTTTCTTGAATTTCATTAGTAGTCTCGGACTTACGAATTTTGTGTGATCTTGTAGAATCTCTGTTGCGATTTAAGCCTTCAACTTTGGTGTGTGTGAAATCGTTTTGACTTTGTTTCATTCATGAATAGTAGTTAGGTTTCTTAAAATTGTTATCATAGATAGTAGTAAGATTTCCCTTTTGAACAGTAGTTAGGTTTCTTTCTATTTCGATTGCGAATAAGTACCACAATAGTAGTATCAATTAGGAACAAAGGTTCTGGTTTGTTTAAATTGTCACTTAGATTTCCTTCTAGTTTGATTAGGATAGTCGATTTGATAAATCTCTAAATTGTAGGATTCAGTTTCCTTAAATGTCATTTGTCTAGATTGCTTTGAGCATCATTTCAGCTGCTTTGAGATAGGTAGTCTTTGCATTTGAATGTCTTTCTTTGATTGATTTAAATTAGAGAACTCTAGAGCTTAATTTCAATACATTCACTAGCTTAATTTCGAATTCACATTCACTAGTTTAACTTAGATGTCGAGTTCATTAGCTTAGTTTAGATTTAATCTCCACACTCTTTGATATAGTGATTCATGTTTTGTCTTGATCAACATTATAACAATCGAATGAGTGTTTCCCATTAAACATAATTTGAATTTTGCAATTAGAATTTCATAAGTCAGAGTGATTTTACTGTTAAGAGAAATAATGTTTGAAATGATTTGTTTGAGTTTTGCATTAGAAGTAATTTGTAGCAAGCCTGTCTTAGTTGTAATATTCTTGTTTAAACGAGTGAATGAATAGAGTTAAAATAGGAATGGATTCTATAGGATTTAATGAATGAGTTCTTCAATATTTAGTGAGTGAGTTTGTTGAGTATTGAGTCTTTTAAAACAAGTACGATTTCTTTGAAACTTTGTTAGAGTAACATGCTTGATTCATGGTTGAATGCTTTAAGTAGATAGAGGAGTTTGAGTAAATAGGTTTCTATACTTAAACATTTATTATAATAGGAAATCACCTACTCTGTAATTAGGTCTTGAATCTGAACCAATACACAGTGTAACCCAGTGATTACGATCCCTAATTGATAATTTAATATTAGGAGCTTTAAAACGACAAATAAAACTCCTAACAATAAATATGCTAGAGATTTGCTGAAAAGATTTAGAATGAAAAATTGCAAACATGTCCTTACTGTTAGGATATTCCGACACATAGGAAATAGTTAAGTTCAACTTGGTCTAGTATAGAGTTAGGTAAAGTGTGTTTCTTTACCGTTGTACATTTTGTAACTTACAATCTGACGGTCACGATATGTAGTGATCCGACGGTTCACTCTCTCCTCGGTATTACCGACACTTGATCCGTGGCTTGACACCCGATTGGTCCATGAGTTCTATTTAAAGTGCATGGAGGGTCATTGTTCGGGTAATCCGTGCATGAGAGAAGCTTATGTAAATTTTCATTCTTTGATTAATAAATTGCCTGTAGTAGCCACGTTGGCGCAGGCCGTGGACTGTTTCCCTCTTTGAGGGTTTTAACCACGTCAAAAATACTGGTGTATTGATCTGTGATCTGGTTGTGAGCGGTGTCCTTTTGGTGTTCTTTTTTAGGAACTTACCCTGTAGGATCACCGACAAGATCACCTGCTGCATCTTTAAAATGGGAAGTCCATCAGATGGATGTTAAATCTGCCTTCTTGCATGGGGACTTGCATGAAGAAATCTATATGGAACAACCCATTGGCTTCATCCAAACAGACTCCAGCCTTGTATGTCGACTTAAGAAATCTCTTTATGGTCTCAAGCAAGCTCCTCGGGCTTGGTATGCCAAAATGGATAGCTTTCTTTTAGAATCTGGCTTTTCTAGGTGTTATTCTGACAATACTGTCTACACCAAGAAAGTGGGCAACTCTCTTATCATCCTTGTTCTTTATGTTGATGATCTTATTCTTACTGGTAGTGATCCCAACCTTATAAACCATGTGAAGTCCAGCCTTAAAAAGAAATTTGAAATGACAGACTTAGGACACTTACACTATTTTCTCGGTCTTCAAGTCTTGCAATCCAAGGAGGGTATTTCCCTTTCCCAGTCCAAGTATGCTTGTGATATTCTTCGTCATTTTCACATGGAAGACTGTAAGCCAGCCCCTTCTCCCTTTCAGTCTGGAGTCAAACTTTCAGTCTCTTGTACTTCTCCTGAAGTTGATGCTACCTTATACCGTCAACTTGTAGGAAAACTCTTGTATTTAACCCATACTCGTCCTGACCTTTCCTTTGTTGTTGGCCTTGTTGCTCGTTTTATGCAAAACCCCCGTGAAATTCATTGGAAAGCAGCCAAAAGAATACTTCGTTATGTTCGAGGTACAGTACAGTTTGGGATTCATTACAGTGCCAAAGCAGCTCCTCTATTAGTTGGTTTCACTGATTCTGATTGGGCTGGTGACCCTGATGATCGGAAGTCTACTGCCGGTTATGTCTTCACTCTTGGTTCAGGACCTATTACATGGGCTTGTAAGAAACAGGCTGCCATTTCTCTTTCGTCAGCAGAAGCAGAGTATCGTGGTGCCGTGGAAGCTAGTAAGGAAGCCTTGTGGCTTCGTTAGATCCTATCAGAGTTTGGCTTTGAGCAGCAGCATCCAACCACACTTTGGTGTGATAATCAAAGTGCCATTCAGCTATGCAAAGATCCAGTCCAGCATCAGCGCAGCAAACACATTGAACTACACATGCACTTCATCAGAAAGCTCATTCATGACCATGTTCTTGAAGTGCAATATTGTTCAACAGATGATCAAGTTGCAGACATCTTCACAAAGGCTCTCACAAAGGCGAAGTTCACTAAACTTCGATATATGCTTGGAGTTCAGGAAGTTGTCACTAAGGGGGGATAGGCTCTAGTGCCTCCTTCCTTCTCCTATTGTGTCATATTTGTAAATCCTTCAATCCTATCCCAAGTTGTTCTTAAGGGGGGATGTTAGGATATTCCGACACATAGGAAATAGTTAAGTTCAACTTGGTCTAGTATAGAGTTAGGTAAAGTGTGTTTCTTTACCGTTGTACATTTTGTAACTTACAATCCGACGGTCACGATATGTAGTGATCCGACGGTTCACTCTCTCCTCGGTATTACCGACACTTGATCCGTGGCTTGACACCCGATTGGTCCATGAGTTCTATTTAAAGCGCATGGAGGGTCATTGTTCGGGTAATCCGTGCATGAGAGAAGCTTATGTAAATTTTCATTCTTTGATTAATAAATTGCCTGTAGTAGCCAAGTTGGCGCAGGCCGTGGACTGTTTCCCTCTTTGAGGGTTTTAACCCATGTCAAAAATACTGGTGTATTGATCTGTGATCTGGTTGTGAGCGGTGTCCTTTTGGTGTTCTTTCTGAGGAACTTACCCTGTAAATTCCTACACTTACACCAGTTACAACAGGTACAAATTTAAGCAAGGATGATGTAGGATCAAATGTCAATCCAACTTTATTCAAAAGATTGGTTGGAAGCCTCATGTATCTCACAGCTACAAGACCAAATATTATGCTAGTAAGTTTGATTTCCAGATTTATGGAGACTCCAAAAGGCACACATTGGAGTGCAGGAAAAAGAATTCTAAGATACATAGCAGGAACTAGAGATTATGGCATAATGTATGCAAGCACAAAGAAGAAAGAGTTGATTGGGTACACAGACAGTGATTTTCCAAGCAATTTGGATGACACGAAGAGCACTTCTGGTTATGTGTTCCATCTTGGTTCAGGTGTGATTTCATGGGCATCTAAGAAGCAGCATATCCTGACACTTTCATCGACAAAAGAAAAATATGTAGCATCAACATCAACATGTCAAGTAGTGTGCTTAATAAGAGTATTTGATGGACTCAAGCAGAAACAACAAGAATCAACAACAATATATTGTGACAACACCTCAGCGATTGCATTATCCAATAATAGTGTGTTTCATCAAAAGAACAAGCATATTGATACTAGATATAATTTTATTAGAGAACTTGTGAACAATGGAGAAGTTCACTTGAAGCCTTGTAAATCTAGTGATCAATTGGAAGATATATTTACTGTCATTAGCAAAAGATGGGTTTGAGTTTCATAGAAGAAACTTGGGTGTTGTAAGCCTAGTTAAGACATAGACCAACATACATGTTTGAGTTGTTAAGAGTCAGTCTTAGTTTAACGGTCGTAATCAAGGGTGTGTTAAAATAAGCTAATTACTCCCACATGAGGATTTCGCTAAAATTAGAGCATTGAGTCAAGTCGAGTTAATTCATAGTCAAATTTAGTGTGTGGTTACATATCAAGTTATTTTAGGCGAGTCGCTAGTTGGAAAATGTTAAATACCCTTCATCGGGTTCATTGAAATCATCAAGTTTTATGTGTGAAATTTGTGTTTTGGCTACTTTTCCTTTCCAATCGAAATAAATACATATTATTAGTGCAACACTTAATCTCACCTCCAAATTCACCGAAATAAGTACATATTATCAGTGCACTTGTTAATTTCACCTCCAAATTCAAACTAAGGGAGAAGTTGCACCATCTACAATGAGTAGTGTGAGTATGACATGATGCAAATACAAAATACCAAATTCATTCAAGTTTCCAGTGCTCATTCCACGCTGGCTCCACACAACACTTTCTCATATTTTCCATACAAGCTGGCCATCTTTGGCATATGCTCAACCACTGTTGCATGCTCCAACGCTCTTCTTCTCGGTTAGTGCTGTAATTCCAATCACACAATTAGGAAATTCCCTAACATATCACTAGATTCGATAAGAGTATGTGCTGCTAATTTCTAGATCCACCCCCACGGGAGAAATGATTTCAAATAGGGATTAACCACAAATTTATTATCACATTCTTGTATCATAAGAACATCACATACATACTGCATCTAATCGGCAACCAACAATGAAAGAATAGACGACGTAAATTTTGCAATGAAAAACCAATTTCTCATAAACAAAGAAGCTACCAATGTATCGTTAATGGTGAGATGAAGCTCTGATAGGTGAGACACTACTCGCTCTAGGAGGCCGCCCACAACCTCCCTCACCTACATCAAACCAAGATTTGATTACATATTATATTACTATTCAATGAATTAAATAAGCGAGACACTACTCACTTTGGGAGGTTGCCCACAACCTCTCTCACCTGCATCAAACCAAGATTTGGTTATATGGGCAACCTCTAACACCTACATCAAACCAAGATTTAGTTACATGGGAAACCTCTAACACCTACATCAAACCAAGAATTGGTTATGTATAGAAGAACACATTATTGTTAAACATGTTAAACAACTTAAATAATCTTCAAAAAAGAGGATCGAAAACCTACTTAAAACATGACAAAATTTAAATATTGATTCTCTAAAAATTCTCCATTATTATTCTAACATATTTTTTTCAAGGTTTGATTTATGTCCAATCTCAATAATCCCATTGACCAATAATCTCTAAGTATGATGCAACAATTTTACGTTAATATTTTAAATGTCTTTTTAGTTTCATGAATCTGATTCATCATTGAAACAAAATATATCTGGCTCATCTTGGCATGCATTAGAAAAATAAATTGAAAATAAATAGTTAAGCCATGGAAATGTAAAATGATGATGATATAAACTCATATTCTAGTAGTGAATATATGCCAATAGGCAGAGGTGATGACTAACTATTCTGTAATGACTTCTGTTAAAGCGTATGAGTTAAATGAATGACATATCCATATTTCGTCTTTTACCCAACACTAAGAGTAGTTTTTCTATCTTTACTACTTGAGGAAAAACTTGGAACAAATTAGTGCTTCTCTTTTCAATGAATTTTGAAATGTCTTCTAACCAAAATTTCAAAAAGGGGCTATTCCTTTCTCCTCTTTGTACATATAGAATTGATTTTATATGCTCCTAAATGCATTTACACATCTTGAATTGAACATCGTAATAATTTTCAAATAAAAAATCTTGTCATTCTTCTAGTTACCTTTCAAAACCAAGACTATTTATAACATAAACTCTTCATCGAAACATCAAATATCAATTGTACAATACCTTAATATATGTGATATTATTTAGTAACCTTAGCATTAATCATTCTTATCATTACAATTAAAGATTATATTCCTTAGCTTACCACAATAGTAGCAATTTATTTTATTTAGATCGCAAGTTGTTTCTATATCCTTTATTTTTCATTGAATAAAGTGAATACTTATCTAAAATAATTTCTTTATATACAAGAGTTGATATAAAATAATCTGAAACATGAGACATCATTTAGAAGTGTAACAACAACATATTTCAAGAGTAGACCTTCTAAAAAAACTAGCTCATTTAGACCTTGTTTTATCTCAAACTCAACATTATTCAATTTTGACATAGCTAATTGAAGCTTGTTAAATGAAATATTAATCTTCCTACATTTTAATAATAAAGAATTCCAAAATTTTTAATTATTTTTACTGAATTTTGTGAAATTTAATGATAACTTTGAACATTAAAATATAACTATTTCAAAAAAAACTATTCCGTACCTATAAAACCCTCCTCCCACGTTTACCCAAGTTAACCAGTTCGTTGTGGTAAACATGTGACGAGAGGCTAATATGGTGTGATTCAACTCCCCATGTATAGTTAAGGAAATGGAACCAACAAAACAAAACCATTCAGACCTTTCACACATGATACATAGCCTTCAAGAGCCAACCAACCTTTCCAGGTGACCAACCCCTAAGACAACTTGACATTTCACTAATCTGCACCCCCAGCCGCTGCCATGACAAGCCATGCATGCGATCGAGGCCTTCTAGTCACTCTTGCAATAAGGCATGCCAACGATTGTGGATTTTTTCAGCCAGTTCTGAGCCATTGACCCCGAATTATGTGCCACTCTTTTAGGGCCAAGACTTAGGCCACTACCCAAAACTTCATGAAAATTTTAGAAATGATACATAACAATGGAATATGACTATTAATTCATTCATTGGTTCAAGTACTTGATATGAACGCCACTAGCCATGACAGGTATTTCGTCAAACATGTCACAAATATTTAATCTACAGGTCATAACAATGGATTGTACATAAGGGTCTCATACTTATCTGAGATTCAAAAAGAAGGATTGATATCTTATCACAATAGTTGCATTATCATCTATTAGGTCATATATTCATTGTACATTCATTTTCTAATAAAAAAAAGATGAGAGCCATACATCAAGTCTATCATAAAACATACTCATAACCAACATATAACTAACAAAAATAACAAGGATATAACATCCATAAGAATCACACATAAACCAATAAATTTACACATGAAATACTAAGGAGAAAGTGCTCTTATTAATGAATGCATAAGCCAACCAGGTTCGAGACTTCCACGAACCACTTGACCATTTGTTTGTTGAACCAAATATTTTTTTCAACCAATCATCCCCATGCCATATTCCAAGTATGAATGTGGGACTCATAAAAAAACCAACTAGGGTTTTCATAGGCCAAATAACGTCAATCGTCATCAATAGAACTAGGATTTACCGCAATCCACACCAAATCACTAGGCCCTAAACAAGCATGTATGCCTTTGAATCTCTCCACCTAAATTGTGAGGAAATTTTCCATCTCAACCTCTCAGATTTACTGTATATCTCGCCATTACCAGTCTAGGGATTCCTAGGCCTACGAGGTCGCCACCATCTAGGCTTTACCATTTATCTCGTCATTACTAGTCAAGGGATTCCTAGGCCTAATCAAGGGTATTCACCATTGAGCTTTACCATGTATCCCACCATTCATTGATCAAGGGATTCATAGGCTCAATCAAGGTGTTCAAACCCAAGCTTCACTGTGTATCCCATCCCGAGACTCCTAGGCCTTGTGAATAATCCTAAGATCACCCCACTTAGCTTCGAATCCATCCGACAATTCAACTCAACCAAATACAAGAGAACCCACCACACCATGGTTATTTGGAAATGGCAAGGCAAAGTTAAAGAACATTGTCACACCTGGAAAAACCCATGCCAAAAATAGTAAGAGAACGAACAACACACATGCATGTACCATGCATAACACATCTAGCAAGGAAATATCACATGAAACTTGATACCTACAAGTAATCCTACTGTAGCTTCTTGTTCCTGCTCTTCCTTGATTGATCTTTGCTTCCCTTTTCCTTATTTTTCCTTCCTTCGCTTTCCTTGATTCAATGCCAGAGTGCTCCAAGAATGCTCTAAGTGTCCAACAGTGAGAGAGAGAGACAAAATAGATAGATATCTCCACACATGCAACCTGTTACCTTTCACCTTCCTTTTCTCCTAATTTCCATTATTTTCATAAATAAAATGTCAATTAATGCCTCTTGCCTTTTCAAAGCCTTTCCCATTTCCTTTGCTAATTTTCTTAGCCATAATAAACCAAGAACACCCACACTAGGATGTTTTGCCCAACATTCAACTTGGAATACGTGTCCCATGACCTTGGTTATTATTTTTTCCTTTATTAAGTTTGTTACATGAATTTTTGATCAGGGCTATTATAGAACCCTCCTCCTTGGGGGAACACCTTCCTCGGTGTTCAATGACACCTACAACCAACAAGACCGTTGAAAATCAAAACATACTGCTCATGGAGCTTTATAACTTAGCTCATTGTAGTATTTATAATGACCTTTGTTGAAAACATAACAATCATACTGTGTACTGGAGCTTTATAACACAACTCATTATGGTATTTACAATAAAAACCACATATACTTATGCATATTTGCTTCAACCAACAAATAACCATACTGTCTATGGAGCTTTATATATCCAAATCAATACAGTATTTACAATAATATACACATATACGCATTTTCTCAACCAACAAATAAAATGATATGATGCATGTATTACTAACAAGGGATTACAAATGCTCACACCTCCACCCTCAAAAGTAGTACCAGGAAGACCAGAATCCACTGCCAAAGTCAAAGTTTGCATCCAATGTCCAACACTACAATCTTGTGTTGTTATCTTCTCATTGAATAGTTATCAACTGATTGTTCCAGGGCACACTCCCAATGTGCATATGATTCCATCTGACAATGTTAATGATCAAAACACGTCTATCCCCAACCTTCCCTTCTCTGCTACAATGTCCCATGGGAAATCCGATCACCCCCTTTTGTGTAGTCACTCACCTTCCAAGTTCCCCGACATCCCCTTTCCTGGGTGATCCATCCCTTGGTAAGGCTTCCTTGCATCAGAAGGTCAAACAACTAAGGAATATAACTTCGTCAAAGCATCATACCGATCACAACATGTTAATGGAAATCAATGGACACTATTGGGTACCATTGTTCCACAATGGCCTTACTCCTAAAGTGCTTTACAAGCTTATTGTCGCCTATTCCAATTCCTTTTTCTACTGCTAACTTTCTTGCATCAATTCAACCATCCAACAAGGCATTTTTCTATGCTTTCCTGTACCAAGCACATAATTTCAATTAGACACAAAATGAATTGAAATAAATCCAAATCATACCTCATTCATAGCTTTTCAATGAGGTACACTTACAATTTTTTTTTACTTCGTGTCACAACAAGACAAACTGGTTCTTTGATCAAATCATTATGTATAAACATATCACTTTCAGTTAGCTCGAAACACAAAAATCATAAATCATAATCATAAATCCCATGCAATCATCATAAACCATAATCATAGATCAGATATAACAATCATAAACTAGAATCATAGATCACATGCATAATAAAACCGAAATAAAACACTGATACTTATCCTTCATTCGGTCATTTTCTTCTGCCTTTGTTCTTTGTATGTACACACACCGAATCAGTTGCCACACCTAGAAAGCACGTAGTGCCTTTTCTTCTCTTCAATCATGTACACATACACACAATATACATCACAACACATGCACCTACACCCGGTGTACAACACAACACAATACATACACCTACACCCGGTGTACAACACAACACATACATACACCTACACCCAGTGTACAACATAATACATATACATACACAGAGTACAACACAATGAATACACTTGTCACGATGCCATGAATACATAATGCACATACGTAGTACCGCATGTACACAACACAACATGTATGACATGCACACAATACCACATGTACACTAGTTCCACCTATACAACATGTACACAACACAACATGTATGACATGCACACAATATCACATGTACACTAGTTCCACCTATACAAAATTTACACAATACTACCTGTACATAATACCACCTGCACAACATGTACACAACATCAAATGTACACGACACCACCTGTGCAATGTATACACAATGCCACATGTACACCACACCACTTGTACAATGTGTACACAACACCACATGTACATAACACCACATGCACCACATGCACTACATGTACACGACACCACATGTACACAACACTACATGCACCGCATGTACACAACACCACCTGCACACAACACCACATGTACAACATGTACACAACACCACTTGTACAATCATGCACACAACACCATATGTACATAGCACCACATGTAAAACATGCACACAACACCATATGTACATAACAATGCATATATAACATGTACATAGCACCATATGTACACAACATCGCATGTCCAATATGCATACAACACTATATGCACACAATAGCTCATATCCAACATGTGCATAGTACGATATGTACACATCACTGCATATCCAACATGTACACTATACCCATCACTGCATATGCAATATACACACAACACCATATATACAACAGGCACACAACATCCTATGTACACAATAATACATATGATACATGTACACAACACCAATACTATACATCCTAAGAGCACACTGTCCTTACCAAATGACCTTGCTTCTATTGTCTTATCCATGCTTTCCCCAGCATGCCACAATGCACACTTCTTTCATTCCACTGATGTATCCCTCAGCATAGCCTGTCCCTAACATAGTCATATTATAATCACATAATATCAACTCATAACCACATGATACTGACCTTGTATATTTTTCAGGACTACTCTTCCCACTTGATTCCCCATAAGACCAGGAATCTCTTAATGCCATTCACCCGCATAAGCAATCATTCCTCCACAAGAATGACCCTTGATAATCATTTCAAACGATGACATACATACATACATACATACATGTAAATATTAACATAAAACAATCACAGTCCCTGACAACTGTGTCAGATAACGACATACACACACACACACACACACACACATATATACATGTAAACATATTTAGACATCAACATAATCATGATGAAAACATTATTACTGGATATCATAAGGTCTATGCTATGAGAACTCCCTTTATCCATGCAACACATGCACAACACCGAGAAAAATAGTTCCCAACATAGCTAAGGCATCTGATTCCTCAAATCCATTCACTTTACCTTTCTTGTTACCTTTCTCAGGATTGTCTTACCACTATCCATTTATCCCAATGGACATAACCAATCCAACCGATTGTCATATTCTTGACTTTAGTTGCCCTTATACATGCATTGAACTTCATCTAGGTCTTACATATTGGGCTTCATTCATTTCTCCTTGAGCTCCATTAACTTTCCTCTTTCCCAACCAATTCCCAAGGTTATCAAACATAAAAGGCAATAACAAGAAATAAACAAGAAGAAACCCATGAAAAACCAATAGAAATACGACACCAAGAACAAAGTGGTATGGAGATACACTAGACATAAACAAAAATACAAATAAAGCGTAAACAAAGCAAAAGGCACCAAAATCCCAAGACTGTCAACAAACACCATGAATCAATCCCCATGAATTTTCAATGATTCTGAGGGAAAGATCAACCTGAACCTCCTTTAATATTTCATGGCAGTCTCCATGTCATGCAATCCGCTACATAATTTCGCCATAAACACATAACTGTTAACGCATAAATAAATATATAATATACTAGTTACCTTACCTTGTTGTGTCAAGCGCTCTGCCTTGTAACTAAACACGTACATATATCATCTCTCAAGGAACTCCAATTCCTTGACAAATCCAGCTATAACTGGAAGCCAATTGTTATACCTGTCAAATACATGTTCATGAATATAGCACATATCTACATAATGTCAGACAAAATTAAGGTTAAGAAGAGTTACTGTTTCCATGCAAAGCACTAATAAGTTTGGAAATGTGGTTTCCAAACATTTCCAACGGAGATCTCACCCAATTCCTTCCTTTTACCTTTTACCTTGCTACAATCGAGTCTTTCTTTGTACTGTCACATCACTCAGTTTTTAGTTATATAAACAAATCGACTATTACCTTGTCATGCTAATACCAAGCATGTTTCCCTGTAGCTCTTTACACATGTCAATCATATGTTCCAAAGATCAATTCATCATTTTTATTAATTATCTTTTACCAAAATAACCATGCCATAATCAATAGTCAAATCACATCCATTAATTTTAATACTACAACTAATAGTCACTTACACTCAAGTACATATCAATTGTCTCAACACATAATGTGTTAGTACAATCATCTTGAAACAAGATCATTCCTTTAGGAAATATTATAGACACATATATCATGCAATTAATACACATTCAAACAACAAATGGACAACATAGTGGATATTCAAACACCAATAGACAACATAATTAAACTCATACCTCAATGTATCTCAGGGGAGGCTATCTTGTCTGCACAATCAATCTAAATGAGCATGATATAACATCACAACATATCAAATCAAACATAAATAAGGTCATGCTATCCATAACAGTAACTAGCTAGCATGTTCACATCATAAACTCATAAACAATTATCATTCATGCATAACAATCTCACATGCACAGTTTTTCTAGATAAGTACAACACAATATCACAAATAGGTCGACTCATACCTGAATGTCATAACCCTAACCATATGCATAGGCCAATACAAATTAGCATGATACATATAACATCAAGATCCTAAGTGCAATGACCATAATCATGATGTGTATGAGCACAACGCATACAACAACAAGTTACTACATTCATGACTATCTAACACATAGCCATATGACCAAATTTATTAACTAGCATCTATCATGTATGTAACCACAAAAAAATAGAATGAAAAACATGCATATAACCCTAATTCATATAAAAATCCATTAACTAACATACCAGCATGCCAAACATACAATAGCTATATCATGATCTGCTCTTACCCCAAAGTCTAGTGTCACAACCTCACTCCAATTGATATGATAATCACCCTATGAGTGACCTCAGTTGAAGATTTATTAAACAAAAGGTATTACAGACCCATGTGCTGGTGTGTGTGTTCTATGTTATTGAAACAACGGATCGATCAGATTGCCAATACACAGAAAAT
Organism: Pinus tabuliformis; assembly: GCA_031772625.1. Taxonomy (NCBI): domain Eukaryota; kingdom Viridiplantae; phylum Streptophyta; class Pinopsida; order Pinales; family Pinaceae; genus Pinus; species Pinus tabuliformis. Next base: position 1,562,795,824 of record CM062819.1, on the reverse strand, counting down.
AAATGGAAAGACAGCAAAGAAATACAGTAAGCAACACAAAGACACAAACAATTTTTAATAAGGAGTTCACCCTATTCTCCAGGGCTACGTCTCCAGTCTAGCTTCAGTGGTGGCCTTATTTTATTGTGTCTTTCAGCAGAGAAATTACAATGCAGGGACTCAATATGAGTTCTCTTGAAGCAGATTTTGCTTGGCAGGGTGGTTCTTGGATTCCCCAAGCCACTTGGAGTACACAGACTCTTATTCTTCCTACCAGCTCTGTGACCCTTGGTCTACAGTGGAAAGAGCCAACTGTGATGCTCAATCCGGACAGATTCCTCTATGGGAAGGCTTGATTCCTCAAGCTCTCTGTCTCCTTTGCTTGGCTTTACTACTCTCTATGCTCAGTCCTCCTCTCAGGGTTCGCTATTCACTGTCTCTCTTGGTCACTTGGACTCTTCTATCTCTCTCTTTGAATCCCTGTTCACTGTCTCTATTCATGGCTTTAGCCATTCGACCTCCATGCCTGTTCGGTTCCTCTCCCGCCTACGTCGATTCGCCTGTCGCTTGTGTGCTTGGAGTTCCCTGTTCGGTGTCAGCATGAACGCTCGAGAAGTAGCCACGTGTCCTCACTGGAACAGTGCCAGCCTATTCGTCGATTCATTTCTTTCTCCACCGTGGCAGTAAACAGATTCCAAATCCTCTTAAATTGCAGCTTAATCCCCTGTCAATTCCGCTTTGTCTATCGGACGCAATCTCAGCCATCCGATCTAGGCTCCTCCAAATCCAACGTCATTCGCACACTGAGCGCGGTTGACTTGCTCGACCGATAACGCGCGATCGCGACGGTTTTTCTCTCACCTCTGCTACCACGCGTCGATCACTGAGTGTGATTGCTACGCTTTTCTACAAAACCGCTTACTGTTCAAGGGCGCCCCGATCAAACCGTCGGTTTCCAGGTTGTGGGTCCCACCTTCGTACGATGGCGCTTTTTCACTTTTCTGCCCACGGTCCTATGGATCCCAACGTGATCGAGTGCTTAAGGCTCTCCATTTCAGCCCTATTTGCCTAGAGATGCGCATCGAAAATCAACTCCTTTTCCCATTCCGGGGCTCCCAGGGGCTTCATCGACCTCCTGCGCAGTCTCAATGGGCCTCGGTCAGCATGCTTTGACTGAGGTCCTCGTCATTCCTTGCCAGCTGCCATGGCCACTAGTTCAGGGTGTTTTCGATTGTTGTTTTGGATTCTTCAAGGGTTTGTTTCGTCCCGATATAGTTCTATGACAGTCGTTTATGGATCCGATTCGGATCACGGCCTCCCAACTGAAAAGCTTTTGGACCACCAAAAGTTGGTTTTCTTCAAGCATCGACTAAGTGAGGAAACTACTGTCTCACTTGTCCAATCTCAATCCACTTCGCACTGCTCGGCTTTGAACCTTTAAGCCCAATTCTGAGGTATTCCACCTGCCCACTGTGCATCGTCCTTACCTTCCTGTCCAGCACTGTATCTTACTGCAACTCATTAAGATATTCAGGTAGTAGGTCATCAACAAAAGGCAATTGACTCTGCTCTTCAGGGTCCTCAATCAATGAAGGTTCAAACAACCTCAAGCAATCTGTGTTCACGACTAAGTAGATGTGCATGTAAGCTGGCAGATCAAGGCGAAAAGCATTTTCACCAATCTTCTCAAGTATCCTGAATGGTCCATACCTGATAGGTTTTAGCTTCTTACCTTCACCTTGCATCATGTCCTTGCTGATATACAGCCAGACTTGGTCTCCAACTTGAAAACTATGCTCCATCCGATGCTTATCATGCCTAGCCTTGTACTTGGCCTGGCTCTTTTCCAGCTGTTCTTGTACTACTTGGTGGATCTCCTGGATCTGTTCAATGAACCTAGTTGATTTGTCCACATCACTGTGTCCATCAACCATGGTATCTTTACCAAAGACAAAATCCAAGGGAGACCTTGGTATGAAAGCAAAACAGGTCTCAAAAGGAGATCTCTGGGTAGAAGAGTGTTTGGCTCTGTTGTAAGCATGTTGCACATAACACAAGTGTTCATCCCAAAGCTTAGGGTGTTTGCTGCAATATCCTCTCAGTAACTGGATCACTGTCCTGTTAACTACTTCTGTCTGGCCATCTGTTTGTGGATGAAAAGCTGTGCTTTTCTTTAATTTGGTGTCCATTAGTTCCCACAAACTAGACCAAAACTTTCCCACAAATCGGGTGTCTCGATCAGATATAATGGAAGTGGGTAATCCAAAATGAACCCATACATGTTCAAAGAATAATTTTCCAGTTTGTTCAACTGTAATCTGTTTACTACAGGGTATCAAAATACACATTTTGCTGAACCTGTCCACAACAACATATAGATAATCATGACCTTTCCTAGATTTAGGCAGTCCTCCAACAAAATCCATGGAAATGCTTTCCCAAGGGTGAGAAGGAACTGGCAATGGAGTGTACAAGCCTAGTTTTCTGTTGCTAGGCTTGCTTTTAGCACACATAGCACACCCCTTTACATATCTAGAAACTGTCTCACTCATTCTTGGCCAATAACAGAACCTTTGCAGCTGTGCAACTGTTTTACTTACCCCGAAGTGACCTGATATCAGAGAAGTGTGTGCTTCCCTAATTATCTTTGCTCTCTCAGTTTGTGGAATGTAGAGTTTCCCACAATGATATAAGAGTCGGTCCTTCACATGATAGTCCAATTCTTCTACTCTTTTGCCTTGACTCAAAGTTGCATATACATCTTTAAAGTCCATATCCTGAGCATATTGTTCTATGTAGCTTTCATGTAGCACAAAATTATGCTTAAGTATGGTAGATGCATTTATAATGGGTCTAGATAACATGTCTGCAACCTTGTTATGTATGCCCTTTTTATATCTGATGACTAAATGAAACTATTGTAGAAAACCCATCCTTCTGTAATGTCTTGATTGTTGCAACTTAGTTTGGGAGTGTAGATATTGAAGTGGCTGATGATCAATATGTGTTACTGTTTCTTTGCCCATTAAGTAATGTTTCCACTTTTTCACACTCTGAACTAATACATACAATTCTTTATCATATGTAGGATAGTTAACTACTGCAGGATTAAAAGTCTCAGAATGATAACATATGGGTTTACCGTGCTGTGTCAACACTGCTCCCATGGAATAGTCACTAGCATCAATTTGGATCTCAAATGGTCTTTGTAGATCTGGCAGTGCTAGTACAGGTGTTGTACTAATTTTTTCTTTCAAGGTGTCGAAGGCTTTCTGCTGTTTTCCTCCCCACTGAAACACCTTGTTCAATCCTGTCAAAGCATGTAAGGGAGCTGCAATTGAGGAAAAATTTGAAATGAACTTCCTCCAATACTGTGTTGCTCCTAAGAAGCTTCTCACTTCTGTAGCAGACTTTGGTTTAGGCTAGTTTACAATGACTTCCACTTTAGAGGGATCTATTTTCAATTCACCTCCCCCTACTATATGACCCAAATAATTTAGAGAGGTTTTGCCAAATTCACATTTGGAGAGTTTAACATAAAGTTTTTCTCTTTTCAAAACATCTAATGTCTGCTTAACATGCTTTAAATGTTCTTCCCACATTTTACTAAAAACCAGAATGTCATCCAGATACACAATAACAAAATTTTCAATAAAAGGTCTGAGTACATCATTCATTAATCTCATGAAAGTAGCATGGGCATTGGTCAAGCCAAAAGGCATAACCAGCCATTCATACAATCCCTGCTTTGTTTTGAAAGCAGTCTTCCATGCATCTTGCTCTGCAACTCTGACTTGATGGTATCCACTGTGCAAATCCAGCTTGGTGAAATAAACAGCTTCCTTCAATTGATATAAAAGATCATCTATGCGAGGAAGGGGATAACGATTTTTTATCGTTATTTTATTCAGTGCTTGATAATCAATGCACATTCTCCACGAGCCGTCTTTATTTCTCACCAAAACGACTGGTGACCCACATGGTGATGTGCTAGGCCTGATGAACCCTCTCTCGAGCAACTCCTGCACCTGCTTCTTGATTTCAGCATTCTCTAAAGCAGATAACCTGTACATCCCAATGTTAGGCAAAGGAAAATCTTGCTGCAAAATAATATCATGTACTATTCCCTTTTTGGGTGGCAGACCTTGAGGTTCTTGAAACAAGACATCATACTCTGAAACAATCTTTTCTATATCAACTTGTTGATCAGAATTACAGCCTTCAAATACATTGGTTTTATCAGTTTTCTTTTCCTTTACAACCATTAGTAAGAACTGATTGCATGAATTTATCATTCTTTTCATCTGACCCGAGTTTATGAGAGTATAATTATTCTTGAGCTTATGAGCTCTTACAAAGTATTCGATTCCATATTTAACAAGTAGATACTTGTTCTCAGCTCTATAGAAAATAGCCTTTCTATCATACAAGTAAGGACTTCCTAAAACAATTCCACATATATCTAAAGGAATTACATCTAACTCAACCTCATCTACAAATGCTGACCCAAAAGAAAACTTAAGTTTGCACTGTCTAATCACTTGTAGTTGTGCTTTATCATTCAACCATCCTAATGGGTATGGTTTCTTATGAGGTGTAGTTGCTAATCCCAATTTCTTTACAATTGCTTCAGAAATCAAATTTACTTGTGAGCCACTATCAAACAAAGTATCAATCTTTTGATATTTGGAAACAACTCGAATATGGAAAAGGTCACGCCTTTTTCTCTCATGTTCTTCATCAATGAAAGATTGAGCAGAATTACTAGTAGACGCTTCAGAATTCTTACCTTTTATACCTGTGGCTGCAATGATTGTTTCATCTCCTGAGTCTGACCCCAAATCCTTCTAAATAGCTGTAGCAGTCTTCTTCTTCTTGCCCTCGGACTTCTTAGGTCTCATATCTGGATGCAGAATCCAACAGTGCTCATCATCATGCCCCTCCTTTTTACAGTGGGTGCATGAGGCTTTGCCTTTCTGTGCAGTGTTACCCTTCCTTGCTTTCCACTTCTGCTTTCTTTTCTCCTTGCTCTTGCTTACAGTGGGTTGGGATGGTCCCCCAACTTTTGGATTTCCATTCTTTCCTCTAGCTTCTAGATGAGTAGCTTGTACAGATACCTCATCTATACTAGTGGGATTAAACATGAGGATGGTATGCCTCATGTAGCTGTGTAGACCACCAATGTACTTCAAAAGAGTTTCTGGTGAGTCTAATGAAATACCCAACATCAATGCTCTCTTTCTGAACTCTTGAGTATACCCTTGTACACTTTGCCCTTTCAACTGCCGAAGAGTTTGCCAACTCATCATGGCTTGTTGCATGTAGGCCAATGGATAGAACTGCTTTTTGATTGCAGTAACAAATTCACTCCAGACAGAGATGGTCTTACCATGCTTCCTCATATCAGCTTGGGTTCTGCCTTCCCACCAAACCAAGGCAGTGCCCCCTAGGCGAAGGCTTGCCAGCTGAATCTTGCTCTTGTCTGAGTCTATATTTTGTACTCTGCAATACACATCAATTTGTCTTATCCAATTGTCCAACTTTTCAGCATTTAACTCTCCATCATATATAGGAAAATCAAATTTAACATCTAACTTAATCAAAGATGCTTTCTTATTATGCACAAGGCTACTAGGAGGTGTAGGGAAGCTTTCTTCTTTTCCCTTTCCTTTGGAGTGGTCATGGGAATGAGATTCATCTTCTTCTTTATCTTGTTAGAGCTTGATGAATCTTCACCCTTATGCTTTCTAAAGTTCCTATACATTTCTTCCACCATGAACTTTATAGCTAGGAAACTTCTATGAATTGAGAGTCTGGCCCTATAGAACCTTCTTTTGACATTGTCTTTCGAGAATAGACTCTTCCAATTTCAGGATTAGTTTCCACCAACTCTCCTTCTCCTAATTTGAGCTTTGATCTAGTGAGCATCCACAGCTAACCAACACAAGCTTGTCTAACCTTACAGCCTAGAGCTTTGATACCACTTGATCTGATAATCACCCTATGAGTGACCTCGGTTGAAGATTTATTAAACAAAAGCTATTACAGACCCATGTGCTGGTGTGTGTGTTCTATGTTATTGAAACAACAGATCGATCAGATTGCCAATACACAGAAAATAAATGGAAAGACGGCAGAGAAATACAGTAATCAACACAAAGACACAAACAATTTTTAATAAGGAGTTCACCCTATTCTCCAGGGCTACGTCTCCGACCCAGCTTCAGTGGTGGCCTTATTTTATTGTGTCTTTCAGCAGAGAAATTACAATGTAGGGACTCAATATGAGTTCCCCTGAAGCAGATTTTGCTTGGCAGGGTGGTTATTGGATTCCCCAAGCCACTTGGAGTACACAGACTCTTATTCTTCCTACCAGCTCTCTGACCCTTGGTCTACAGTGGAAAGAACCAACTGTGATGCTCAATCCGGACAGATTCCTCTATGGGAAGGCTTGATTCCTCAAGCTCTCTAGTGCTCAAAGCTATTTGTGGTCAGCTCGGCCCTCTGTCTCCTCTGCTTGGCTTTACCGCTCTCTGTGCTCAGTCCTCCTCTCAGGGTTCGCTGTTCACTGTCTCTCTTGGTCGCTTGGACTCTTCGATCTCTCTCTTCGAATCCCTGTTCATTGTCTCTGTTCATGGTTTTAGCCATTCGACCTCCACAACTGTTCGGTTCCTCTCCCACCTATGTCAATTCGCCTGCCGCCTGTGTGCTTGGAGTTCCCTGTTCGGCGTCAGCATGAACACTCGAGAAGTAGCCACGTGTCCTCACTGGAATAGCGCCAGCTTGTTCGTCGATTCGTTTCTTTCTCCACCGTGGCGGTCAACGGATTCCAAATCCTCTTAAATCGCAGCTTAATCCCTGTCAATTCCACTCTGTCTATCGGACACAATCTGAGCCATCTGCTCTGGGCTCCTCCAGATCCAACGTCATTCGCATGCCGAGCGCAGTTGACTTGCTCGACCGATAACGTGCGATCGCGGTAGTTTTTCTCTCACCTCCGCTGCCACGCGTCGATCGCTGAGTGTGATTGCTTCGCTTTTCTCCAAAATCGCTTACCGTTCAAGGGCGCCCCGATCAAACCGCTGGTTTCCAGGTTGTGGGTCCCACCTTCGTACGATGGTGCTTTTTCGCTTTTCCGCCCACGGTCCTCTGGCTCCCAATGTGACCGAGTGCTTAAGGCTCTATCATTTTAGCCCTGTTTGCCCAACGATGCGCATTATTGAAAATCAGCTCCTTTTCCCATTCCGGGGCTCCCAGGGGCTTCATCAACCTCCTGTGTAGCCTCCATGGGCCTCGGTCAACGCGCTTTGACTGAGGTCCTCGTTGTTCTGCATCGGCTGCCATGGCCACTGGTTCAGGGTGTTTTCGATTGTTGTTTTGGATTCTTCAAGGGTTTGTTTCATCTCGATATAGTCATGGTTCTATGACAGTCGTTTATGGATCCGATTCGGATCACTGAAGGTCTGCATCTCCTGCTCTATCTCAGGCAACACATTATCATCATAACAACCAACAACATGACGATGACACAAACTACATACAATGACCTCACAATGCATGTTTGTCCTACTATACACACATAACTATAACCATGAAAATGCACGCATAACAACATATAGACATTGACATGCATTCATGATAAACACATCCCAACAACAACATCATCAAATCCTAAATGGAAACAGAACTGTAACAATGACTACTACCATGCATACATAACAAGCACATATACATCCTACATGCGTTCATGATAAACACATTCTGCCCATCCAGTCCAAGTGTTGAACCATGCCCTGATACCACTCGGTAATAACCCCCTCCCACATTTACCCAAGTTAAATGGTGTGCTGGGGAAAACATGTGACGAGAGGCTACTATGATGTGATTCAACTCCCCATGTACAATTAAGGAATTGGAATCGACAAAACAAAACCATTTTGACCTTTCACACATGCTACAGAATCTTCAGGAGCCAACCAACCCTTCGAGGTGACTAACCCCTGAGACAACTTGACATTTCACTGATGTGGACCCCAAGCCGCTTCCATGACAAGCCATGCAGGAGACTAGGGCCTTCTAGTCACTCCCATAGCAAGGCATGTCAAAGACTTTGAACTTTTTCAGCCAATTTTGAGCAATCGACCCTGAATTTTGTGCCACTTTTCCAGGGTCAGGACTCAGGCCATTGCCCAGAAATTCATGAAACTTTGAGAAATGGTACATAAAAATGAAATAAGATTATTAATGGATTCATTGGTAGAAGTAATTGATCTTACCCTTACTATCCATGACAAACATTTCGTCAAACATGTCACAAATATGTAATCTATAGGTCATAACAACATATTTGAGCATAAGGGTCTCATACTTATCTAAGATTCATAAAGAAACATTGATGCCTTATCGCAATAGTTGCATTATCATCTCTTAGGTCATATATTCATTGTATATTCATTTTCTAATGAAAAAATAATGAGAGCCATACATCAAGTCTGTCATAAAACATATTCATAACCAACATATAACCAATAGATATAACAAGGATATAACATCCATAAAATTCACATATGAACTAGTACATTTACACATGAAATACGAAGGAGGAATAACTCTTATTAATGAATGCATAAGCCAACCCGGTCTGGGACTTCCACGAACTTCCTGACCATAGATTGGCTAAACCAAATATTTGTTTCATCTAATCACCTCCATGACATATTACAAGCATGAATGTGAGACTCACAAAAAGACCAACTAGGGCTTCCTGAGACCAAACCACCTCAACCCTCATCAATAGAACCATGCTTTACCGCAATCCCCACCAGATCACTAGGCCCTAAACAAGCATGGATTCCTCCAGATCTCTCCACCTAAACCATGAGGAATTTTTCCATCTCAACCTCTTGGCTTTACCATGTTTCTCACCATTATTGGTCAAGGGATTCCTAGGCCTATGAGGTCTCCACCCTCTGAGCTTTACAACGTATCTCGCATTATCGGTCAAGGGATTCCTAGGCCCAATCAAGATTTTTCACCACTGAGCTTTATTGCGTATCCCTCCATTCACTGGTCAAGGGATTCCTAGGATCAATCGAGGTGTTCACAACTGGGCTTTACCATGTATCCCATCTTGGGATTCCTAGGCCTTGTGAATAATCTTAAGACCACCCCACTCAGCTTCGAATGCATCCAACAATCTAACTCAACCAAATACTAGAGAACCCACCACACCATGGCTATCTAGAAATGGAAAGGCAAGGCCGAAGAACACTGCCACACCTAGCAAAACCCATGCCAATGATAGCAAGAGAACTAGAGACACACATGCATGTACCATGCATGCCACATCTAGCAAGGAAATCACACATGCAACTCGATACCTGCAAGTAATCCCGCTATAGCTACTTGATCTTGCTCTTCCTTGCTTGATCTTTACTTGCCTTTGTCTTCTTTGTCCTTCCTTCGCTTTCCTTGATTTAATGCTCAAGTGCTCCAAGAATGCTCTAAGTGTCCAAGAGTGAGAGAGAGAGAGAGAATAAAGAGTGAGCTCCACCATAGAATTGACAAATCCACGAACTGATCCCTAGAAGCCCTTTTATCAATGAGACCTCTATTTTCTTCATTTTCCATTTTTTTCTTCATTTTCCTCCTCACATGCAACTTATGACCTTTCACCTTCCTTTTCTCCTAATTTCCATTATTTTCATAAATAAAATGCCAATTAATACCTCTTGTATTTTCAAAGCCCTTTGTCCTTACCTTTATCAATTTCCCATAATGAACCAAATGAACACCCACACTAGGATGTTTTTCCCAACATTCAGTGAGCAATACGTGTCCCATGACCTTGGTTATTATTTTTTCCTTTATTAATTTTGTTAAGTGAATTTTTTCAATTAGTTATTATTTTTTCCTTTATTAACTTCGTTACACAAATTTTTTCACCTTAAAATACCTTGATTATTATTTTTTCTTTTAATACTTTTATTATATAAATTTTTTATATAATATTATTACACTACTATATATAATCTCCAACTTTATGTTTTCTTATTTCTATTTAATATATATATCTAAATAAAACCACTAAAAATATAGTGAATAATCCTCTCCCGTCATTTGGTTTAGCTTATCTTTTAATTTTTCAAATATGAATTTTTATTTATTAAATTTTCTTATTCCATAAATAAAATTTACGGATTTCCTAAGTCCAAAAAAAATTGTATAAATACATATATATTCCACGTATACTAATCCACAAATATTTAAAAACTAATTTACCAAAGCAACGTAGTAACTTACATTATCATTTTATGTGCGATAACATAGCATATATATAAAAGACGGGTGAATATTTAATTATATTATAATAAATAAAATTATTTAATTACATGATAAAATTGTTTAAATATTATATTTAATTTATTATTTTAATAAATGGGTATATAATTAAATGTAAAATGGTTTAAATATGATATTAAATGTATTATTATAATAAAATGATATATAGTTAAAAGTGTTTTTACATTAAACCTCTGAAAATTAAATAACAAAGTTATCTTGTACTATTTCACCAAATACAATTAGTTTATAAATATTACAAATAGACATTTATATATTCAATCAATATAATTTCGTTTTAAATACTATTATACTTTTATCTAATCCTATCTTGTTTTATATATATATATATATATATATATATATATATACATGTGATACTAATCTAAATTTAATTATTATATGGGCCGTAGTTAGGTAGGTATCACATATTGAGTTTTGCTTTTGACTACATATTAATTTGTCTTTGACCAAAAAGTTATCTGGCTTATTCAAAGCTTAACATTGGGAATTCAATTTATGCTACTTATTATTATTATTTAAAATTATTTATATGTAAGATGACAAGGTGAGGTCTTATTGTGAGCATCTTTTTAGTAACCTCCATTTTTCTATTAATTACTATTTTTTGTTTTTAGATTTATTTCCCTTTTATTTAGCTTTTTCATTTTCATTTTTTTTTCTATTTCTATTATTTACATTTTCATGAATTATAATTTTTTCTCCATATTTTCAATTCAAGTTGACAAATTTTAAAGAGGAAAAAATAATGAAAAAATATATATTTCCAATAAGATATATATATATATATATATATATGTTTTTTTTCTTTCTCATTAAAGTTATATTTTTTTGTTTTTTTCTATGCTTTTCTCTCTATTTTCAATTCCAATTTCATTAATCATAATTCTTTTGTTGTTAATTTTTAATTTGACTTTATTTCCCCTCACATTTATATAATTTTCCTCCCCTTCCCTAAGGCGCTAATTTTCCCTTTTCCATTTAATTTCCACTCCTCCTATAGTTTATTGTTGTTTCTAGGTTTCTTGACATCTCCAAGTTCTATAAAATAAAACTAAATCTCGTTACATATGTCTTTTAATGCTGAGATTGGAGACTGTGACATTAAACCCTATGCCATAAGCACAACAATAGCCGCTATGGAATGAAACCAATTTTGATTACAAACATCTCTCCTCCTATGGTTTGTTGTTGTTTCTCAGTTTCTTGACATCTCCAGGTTCTATAAAATGAAACTAAATTTGCTTACATATGTCTTTTAATGCTAAGATTCGAGACTGTGACATTAAACCCTATGATATAATCACAACATAGAAGCTATGGAATGAAACCAAATTTGATTACAACTATCTTTTAATGTTGAGAGCGGAGACCATGACATAAAACTTTATCAAATAATCGCAACATAGAAATTTGATTAACTTGATTTTGGTTAGACATTTTTTATTCCATTTATTGTTAAACAATTTCTCCACGGAATATGTAAACTAGTTTTATATTGTTACAAGGAGTGTGATCGACTTAGTTAGCATATTTTTTTTTAGAAAAAACCAACTCAATATTATCTATAGAATCATCTATAGAATTTTTGATGATTTTATTGGCAAATTTGCATTCGTGGTCTAGAAAACATGACAATACCATATGCAACACAATTTAATTTTCTTGCAACTTAAGGATAAATGTTTTCTTCCATTTGTGTTTGTTTAGAAAATGCAAATTTATATCTCATATATATATTTTTTTCAATATTTGCAAGATTGTGATAGCAGTGGAACTTGTGGAGTAAGTTTATGATTTATTTTCAATTGTGCTTATTTAGTAAATATAGATGTTTTTTTTTTTTTTATTGAAAAAAATTATAGATATTCTTTTTCATTTATATTTTTCTAATTCTCGATTTTAAATGTATGATTTATTTTTCAATTGTGCTTATTTAATAAGTATAGATGTTTTTTTTAATTATATTTTTCCAATTCTCGATTTTCACTATCGTTCGAGAAGTATATATGCTTTTATTTATATTAGTGTTTATGTGTAAGTTTCTTTTTATGGTTATTTATTTATGTAGTTGAGAATATTGAAATTTGATTTTCGAATCTATTTCACTCGATAAAAATTGTTCATATTGGATTTTAAAAAGTGAAATAAAGTGTATGAAGTCACTTATAAAAGTGAAATGATTTCAAAAATTAAAATTTTGTGCACTTAACCTTTTAAAAAAAATAACACACACCTTATGAAGTGATTTGGTTGGAGAGACTAACGCACTTCCGTCTACGCACAATTTTCTATGCAGGTTCTACCGTTGGTTCCTTCTTTTTTTTTAAACGCTGTTGGCTCCACACGTTGTTAACTTAGCAATCGATCGTAGACCCTGAATTCAGTCTCGAAGACACCAGCGTGGGGCTCCACATGCTTGCAGAACTCAGGAATGTTCTCCCCGCAGCAACGTTTTCATCGCTTTCACCTCTTTAAGCACGAAATTGTCAAACCAGTGGTCAAAAAGAACAATGAGGATGTTGTCAGGGATAAGAAACAAGATGTTGCTGTCACCACCGAGATACAAGAGGAGCTTCTCTTGAAGATCGGCATTGATCCACACATTGGCATTGCTTGCTTGGCAAAGGTTAACACTGTTTATGAAAATGATCCGGAGCAGACGGTCCAATTTTATGTCTTTGTAAACCAAGAAGAGATGGCTTGTGATGAAGCAGAGTTAGGACCAGATGCCTACTCAGAAAAAATCCAGTATCAACAAAAATTACGACAGCAACAACAACAAAGTTCTTGTTCACGTTCAGGCAAGAATTACACTGATGCAGTGCGTTGAGCAAGCGTATAAAATATCGTGGCAAATAGATTCAAACGACAATAGTTCAGGTTGCCGACCATTCACGCAGATTTCACATTGATCTGATCCACACTCACTGGATTCCTCGCAGGCTCCTTCACACGACTTCTTCATCCAAACGCTCCATGAGTCTCTTCAACGCTTTGTTTTCATTATAATTCTGCTCCACGATAAGATTTTCCACGTTGACAGCAGTTAACAATCAAAATATCACAATCAAATGACCAATTAAAAATTTCCATAACAATCAGCATTCCACAGAAGACAAAAGCCAAATAATTATCAGTGCCCAAGAGAGTAGAAAATTGACAAATGTCAAACAACCACACAACATCCTTTTCTATAAACACAATGAACACGGCTGCGCACAACAGACAATGCCAAATGTTACTTTCTCAGCCATCATAATGAGAATAATCCTTGCAGTATGGTGCCTTTCCTTCTGATGCAAACCCACGAGAAATTAATGGCCCCATGGCACTATTTACATGAGTATGTGCTCGAAGGCGAGGGCTGGAAGGGAATTTTCACGAAGGCCCATGGGAAAGATGTATGGGCTTATTGTATGGACGATTCAAATATTTTCCCTCATCAATCAACGCTACTGATGGACTGCTCTTCTCAGGTGGCGTAATTGATAGACAGTGCTTCATTTCTCCATCGTTGGTAGCTGCATCATGGATTCAAGTCCTTTCTATTAGTGTATTTCAACAACAATAGCAGTCTCACGGCTCTCATTCTGCAGCGTCCAGACTGAGTAGCTTTGTAACGCCCCAGTTAATGGCTAGTGTTTAAATTAAAAACAGTAAATTTAACTATTGATTATGGTTATATTTGGTAAAACTGGATAATTATTATTGTTGTTACTGTTTCAATTAATTATATTTATAATTGTTTGGTTGCCAACAAGTGTGGCTTGGAAATAAAACCAACTGCTAATGATTATAGAGCTTCCTCATGAGAGGGGTATTAGAACTAAAATATGACATCTGTCACAAAGGGAAGAAACCCTAACTACTTTCAGATGGCGGTTGAGCCCTCATAGAGGAAGGATACTTAATGGTAAAAGAAAGAGGAAAAGAGGTTGCTACGTCTGGTAAGGACGAGATAGCAAGGCTCTGGAAAAGTTGCAATTTGGCAGCGAACGCTACATCTGGTAAGGACCAGATAGCGCATGTTGGGAGCAGAGAACTCCCTGAATAAACCGCTATGTCTGGTAAGGACCAGATAGCGTAACTTTGGCAGTGCCAAAGAGTTGCAGATAGCAAAAATCTTGCAGGGTGCTTGGGGGTGGAAGGTCGAGGAGGACCCTCCTAAGGTCGGGAGGTTGGACAAGCGCACTAAGAGGTTTGCCTCTGAACAGGTATGTACAACAGAGAGCTTGGTAGTCTGTGTATATGCTGACAATTGAATTAAAAGTTTATGACCGAATAGAGAACTGTAAACAGTACAAAGGAAATATCTTCTGGTAGATGCAAGTAGAATAAAGACTTGAGTTATGTTAAAACATTAATCTTAAAAAGGAGTGAAATTCCTGTATGACTGCCATATAGAAAGAATAGTGCAACAGGAAGAAACGAAAACCAGAAAAGAGTAGGGTCAACGACCCTTTCTCTGGAAATGATTTCCGAGTATACTGCGTAAATGATAAAAGGAAAGAATTCCGTATACAATCATTACAGGAACGAGATTCCAATCAAACGATAATACATTAAATGATAAAAGGAAGTCTAAATATATATATGATTCCACAGAGCAGTTCCTTCGAATCCAAGAAAACAAAAGCAGGTCGACAAATAAACAGACCATGTGTTAATAGAATAATTCTCTGAAAATAGTGACTGTAGGTCTCTTCTATTGAATACAGAAGTTAGAAAAATTAAATGTCATGCATTAACGAGATAAGGAGGGTAACTTGTACCCACGCCAGAATCTTGTCTACCCTGTGCCAATGTTCCAATTTAACTGCGGAACCCCACGGTGAAATGGGCGGCCGTGGCCGGTATGGACAGGGTAGAGAAACCAACAAATATTCGCCAATATGAAACAATAAGCCATTTTTAACAAATAAACATAGCATGTACGTATTGGAGTTAATATTTCTAATCGAGAAATAGGAATTAACAGAAGTCCTACAGTACAAGCATATGCAACGAAAGTCTCCAGTGAACAACAGTATTCTTATGTCAAAGAAAAAGGTCGGCATTAACCGACAGAAGCCCAAAATCCATTATAAAACTGTAGCACCTTGTTATGCATGTACATATGAATGCATTAACCAGTCAAGAAATTACAAATAGCTGTAACCGCCCAAATGAAAACATAAATGTTCAGGATAAAACCCTCGGCCCTGTATCAGATACATGGTAAAATAAATACAGCAAGCGCAGTCTAGCAAGCGCAGTCCGGAATGGACAATGCCGTTATCCCAGTATTGGGCAAATCCCAAGTTTGCCTCGGAGTAAACCAGAGCGAGGACTCTGTTACAGTCACATTCAAGGAGTGACTCAGAACAAAAAAGGAAAAGGAAAACACCATAGCCCAATCAAGTCGGCCGAAACCAATTTCAGAGTTATCCACAAATTTTCTGTACATAAGTCGTCGACATTCTCTTACCAGGAAGCGGAAGAGAACAGACGGAGTTGTGTCCACCATGCGCGGGTCACGGTACCCGTATCTCGCACCTGTAAGGAGAGGGAAAAATGAGTATTTAGAATCATGGTAAAAAAAAAAAAAAAAAAGGCCAAACCATAAACGAAGAAGCATTTACTGTGGATTAAGAAGTGCATGTTTACCATGGCCATCGCTGATGGGCGAATCCCCTATCTCCTTCTCAGCTGGATATGCAAATGGTCTGCGCTGGGTGAAATTCCAATCGCCAGAGACCTGCCAAGGTCGGGAGTCAAAGCGGAAATGATCTGCAATGGCCAAATGCGACATGGGAAAACCCTTAAGACCTATTACCCTTACCTGGTAAGATAACAACCGTCGATCTGGAAAACATCATCTCCACCGTAGAAACGGGCGTGGGATTTCTCCGATGAATGTTGTCACATGGGTCATCCGTGCCAAGTACCAGGCACATTAAAGTCCCTCCTTTAGCGTTGGTAATCGGAGTAGTCCCGGCCGGTTGCAGCTTAAGCCAGCTGGCTGGTTGCACGCTAGGTGGACATCCTAAGATAGCCCAGGTCTCAGAACGCCAAGATGGTGACCGGAAAACGTTAACTGGAGTGAGCTCTCGATCAAACTCGAAAAACCAGACCTGGCTGACGGAGTGTTGACACGGGTAACCTTGTATACGAATGGAATATAATAATAGCAATCGCAGAACCCCAAGTCGAAGACTTAAATAACACATCAAATCATTCAACCATAATAGAAAGTGTAAGCAAGCTTCCACTGAATACTTCTCGAGGCTGCTGGAAGGTTTCATAATTAATAATTAACCAAGCATTATATTAATACCATGGTAAACGATACATACATACGCCTAACCAATAGTGCCCACGATAAATGATTACTGTGGATAACAACTATAAAGTGCTAGGATTAAGTGTTATAATGACGTGAGTATAATGTTTGTGAAACATTGGTATTAACATTGTTATTAACATAGTTACCAAGAATAATTCACCCTAAGCAAAGTATATGTATGTGTAAATGTCTATAGGGATAAATAATTTTTTTTAGTAGGTAGAAGTCTTACAAGCTTGCAGTTCAGTTTCAAGTACAATAAATAGCTCACAACCGTGTTCTGATAGCACGGCAACGATATTAAATAAAATTAACACATAAAAAATATCAGAGACATAGAAATGGCGGAAAAGGTCTCAGCCTTACTGTATTCTTCTTATAATGCAATCCAATTGTACAAATAATGATAATTGTACAAATAATCGCCATGCTGCAAGCCCCGGCCACCAGGGCTGCTACCCCTGATACAACCATGACCTGTGCATCTGATTTTACTGCTCCAACTCCCATCATTAACGACGCAATTGACACCAATCCATCATTAGCTCCCAGCACAGCTGCCCGAAGCCATTGGCCTCTCTGTTCGTAATTATCTCTACTTTCATCTTCTTTCACTTTCTCTTTCCTAATTTCTGGTATCGCAATGCTTACATCATGTTGTTCAGAGCATGGGGATGCGTCTGTAACCGTGGCTTCTTTTGTTATACAATTCGTTCCCATTGCAGCCATTCGGCTGTGAAGATGATCACAGAAAATGAAGCTGGAATTAGAAAGTAGGGAAGAAGAAATGAGATGAAAATGTGCGGCAGAGGTTTCCAAAGCCGTGTGTTCTCCACGCTCTGGAAAGTGTGACGGCCGTTACCATACACTGATTACCGCGTTTCATACAACAATATACGATAAACTGAGATAGGAGTAATACATTTTTTAATATTTACGGATTGGTGTGTGATCAGCGTGGACGTGAACCATTTTGGGTTTATCTTCCAAGTGGGATGCGGCTTGGACAACTAATTAGTATTTTAGTATTTTTTTTCACAGTTGAAAGCTTATTATAACTTAATTGAGTAGCAGTTAGGATAGTCAATTCTGGCTGATAATCGGGAATGCAGGTAAATAAAATTATTATAAATTTTTTTAGCAAAGATTTCACCTGATTCAAGTTCTTCCATTTTTCATTTTGTTTAGAGTTCTCAAAGATTTAATTCAATTTTTATTTAAATTTGGAGTTTTAAAAGATCTAATTCAATTTTCATTTAAATTTGAGTGATAATTAATTATTTAACAACTTGTATTATTTTAAATGATTTTGTCTTTAAATTATTATTAGTATATCTATATAAGCTAAATGCTTGGTAAATATTTATTAACTATCAAAACACTTACTTATTAAATTATTAAAATTAAAATATAATCATAAAAATTAACTAAATTATTATTGTTATTATTTTTGATAAAAAATAATTAATATATAAGTTAAACCATTTAAAAAAAAACATATAACAAGATTCTTAAGCATAGAGATTCACCCCTAAGTTATCAATAATGGGTTAGCTTATGAATAGCACATGCCCAAAAAACCATAACTCATTTTATATAACACTTGTTTAGATGGATTTTTTTTTTTGACAATAAATTTAATTAAAAATGAAAAAAAACACATAATTTTTTTGGAAATAAATCCTAGCCTTTGATTTTTGTATACTGTTAAGAGTATTCTACAATATCCTTTCCAGTACCAGCTACTTAATAATTATTGATAATTAAATTAAAATTTTAGAAGCCTAATTCCAAAATAGCCATACCTATTTGCATAATAAATTTTCATTACCCACCATTTTTTAAAATTCAATACATCAATTACAACTTTATCCACTGCTTTTCTCAAATATTTGTTAGATTCTTTCTTCATTGCTTCTTAATCATAGATAGAAAAAAATAACAGATGTGGTTTTCTTTCATATTAACATCATTAATTTTATAGATTTTGTAAGCATTTTGTATATCTTATATACTTCTAGATATAAAGAATTTTTCTTTTAATTTTATTCTTCTTCTTTATTTGAAATGTCATTACGGAAAACCCCAAATACCCCAAATAGTTCTCCAAATTTTCTGGATGATAGAGGAAGAAAACCACCTGTCTTGATTACAAGGCTTAGACCCAAGAGAGTAGAACCTGGTCCTTGACGCGACCCATTACAAGACTTAAGCCCAAGAGAGTAAAAAATAGTCACACCCATGAAACGTTATAACACACACTAATGTTTCATAACCTTTTCTACACGTGGAGGCGACGTCCAATAGGAGGAACGCTGAGAGATAGTGCGTGTGGTGGGCACGAGGTGCGTTCCCCACAATCTATAAATTTCAAATTAAAAGACGACATCGGCACGCGCACCAAAATAATGAGTATAAGAAAAAAGAAAAAGCAGCGGGCATGCAGAGTTCTCGTGTCAACCTCGTGTCTCATCGGATAATGGTACCGCCACTTGCAATTAAAGAAAAACGTCAGTCACAATTTGATGTGCCATTAATTAGTAAAATTGAGAAGCTTATATGCTCTGAAATATCCCAGCTTCCACTCCCGGAAATTAGGACAATTGTTTTATGTCAGACATCAACATTTTTGTCATAAGAGAATTTGAATTGATGAAGGCTGTTATAGTGATTCATTAGCATTTTTGTCATTAGCTTAGTTTAGATTTAATATTCATGCTCTTTGATATAGTGATTCATGTTTTGTCTTGATCAACCTTACAACAATCGAATTGAATGAGTGTTTCCCATTAAACAAAATTTGAATTATGTAATTAGCATTTCATAAGTGAGAATGATTTTACTGTTAAGAGATATAATGCTTGAAATGATTTGTTTGTGTTTTTCATTATAGAAGTAATTTGTAGCAAGCCTGTTTTTGTTAATATTCTTGTTTAAACAAGTGACTGAATAAAGTTAAAACATGAACGAATTCTATCGGATTTAATGAATGGGTTCTTCAATATTTAGTGAGTGATTTTGTTGAGCATTGAGTCTTTTAAAACAAGTACAATTTATTTGAAGTTTTGTTAGAGCAACATGCTTGATTCATGGTTGAATGCTTTAAGTAGGTAGAGGAGTTTGAGTAAATAGGTTTCCATACTTAAACATTGATTATAATAGGAAATCACTTACTCTGTAATTAGATCTTGAATCTGAACCAATACGTAGTGTAACTCAGTGATTACGATCCCTAGTTGATAATTTAATATTAGGAGCTTTGAAATGATGAATAAAACTCCTTACATTTTTTGCACCATTGCCAAGGAGTTGCAATTGGTTCAGGTAATAATTTCTTTCACAGTGTGATCCTAGTTACAAGGCAACTAGAGGGTGGAGATGATGGTAAGAAGTGAGTGAAGAGCCATGCATCCGCTTTGGTTTGGAGTCACTCCAAAGTCTGGTTGTCCAAGTAAGCGAGGATGTCAAGTTTGGTGAGTTTTATTGCAATTAGTTTTAATTCATTTAGATTAAAAATTCAAGCTCTTTAAAGATAAAACATTTTAGGGGTGCTATAAGAACCCTAAGGTAATAATCCATGTTGCGAGACAAGGATCATCAACCAGCAGGAGGAATTCAAGAATGATTGAGAGGCTTGAAGAATGTCCCTCGAAGAACTTTCTCAAATCCTAGCAGTAGCTGGGGTATTTGCTTCTCAGAGAGTTCATCCAGACCACATTTAGGAAATTATCTATCTCTCCACAATAAGAAAAGGATTTGGAAGTCTCCCTTAATTCCTCTTGCTTATCTACCAAGGAGATCGAGAAATCATGTACCAAATATGATGGGGAGGATCCAGCTGAACCTGAGATAGAAGAACTTTCACCATTAGAACTTTCACCATTCCCATCAACAAACCTTGTATGCATTCGAGAGACCAATTATCCAAGTTTGCCTGGCATGACCGAGGAGGACTTTCAGAGTGGTCCAAATGAAGAAATGGGCCAATACGATCAAGATTACATCCAGCATTAGTTCCAAATCACAATCCAGTCAAAGTACCACTCTCATCTTCAAGTACTTTTTGTATCACATTTTTCAAAACTATTGAATTTTCATGCTCATGTACCTTCTAGAGTTTATATGTTAAATCTGAGCATGAATATATCCTTTTACCTGATCCACACATGGCTTCATTTGAAGTTGTCTTTCACTTGAAGGAGGACATATTTTCTCTAGTATAGTAGTAAAGTTAGTATTGTAAATAAATAAATGAAAATAGTAAAGAGAAAAATAAGTCCTTTTGTGAAAACCAGCTTGTCTGGCACAACTAGACAGGGACTTTGCTCGAAAACCAGGTAACTAGCGAGAAAAGTTCCTAATGAAGTTTGTAAATTTGTATGAGTTCTTGAAATCATATAAATTTCAATTCATTATGTCTTGTACTCGTTTTGGTTGATGTGGGATTCCTTAAGGCCCACCTACCAACAAGCTTTGTCCCATCGACATTAGAAAATCATTCGGAACCAAGGTTAGTGTTAGATAAGGTACTTGGTATCCTGCATGCCTTAATGGCAGGTATCCTTGTTTTGAAGAAAACTCTATCAAATAATCGCAACATAGAAATTTGATTAACTTGTTTTGAATTTAGATATTGGATTTTGGTTAGGTATTTTTTATTCCATTTATTGTTAAACAATTTTTCCACAGAATATGTAGACTAGTTTTATATTGTTACAAGGAGTATGATCGACTTAGTTAGCATATTTTTTTCTTAGAAAAAAACTACCTCAATGTTATCTATAGAATTATCTATAGAATTTTTTATGATTTTATTGGTGAATTTGCATTCCTGGTCTAGAAAACATGACAATACCATATGCAACACATTTTAATTTTCTTGCAACTTAAGGATAAATGTTTTCTTCCATTTGTGTTTGTTTAGAAAGTACAAATTTATATCTCATTTATATATATATTTTTCAATATTTTCAGGATTGTGATAGCAGTTGAACTTGTGAAGTAAGTCTATGGTTTATTTTCAATTGTGCTTATTTACTAAGTATAGATGTTCTTTTTCATTTATATTTCTCTAATTCTCGATTTTAAGTCTATGGTTTATTTTCAATTATGTTTATTTAGTAAGTATAGGTGTTCTTTTCCATTTATATTTTTCCAATTCTCGATTTTCAGTATCGTTCGAGGAGTATATGCTTTTGTTTATATTAGCGTCTATGTGTATGTTTCTTTTCATCATTATTTATTTATGTAGTTGAGAATAATGAAATTTGATTTTCTAATCCATTTCACTCAATAAAATTTGTTCATATTGATATTTGATTTTCTACTCCCTTTCACCCATTAAAATTTATTTGTTGTATACAATGTTTGTCGTTTAATATTATAGTATAGGATAAGTATGTGTTGCAGAAATTATGATTTTTTTGTATAGTTAAATTTTTATATTAGAATTGAATAATAGAAATTATAATTTAAGTGATAATAATAAAACTTTTGTTCCACATCCCCTATCTTCAGTGCCATGGACACAATGACATTCATCTTTATATCAATCATCTACAATGCCCATGAACATTGTAGGAGATCATCTTTATATCAATCATCTACAATGCTCATGAACATTGTAGGAGATAAATGTCCGTGCAAAACAAGTTTCTTGGAATTCACATCTCATTCAATTGAAAATAAGTTTCTCCATATTAGTTTGAACGAAACATTGTCAAAGAAATAAAGTTATAAACCTTCATTAAGCCAATGAGGTAGGGTGCTCACCAAAAAGTACCATTTTAGCATAACAATTTCACTTTCATATCTATTTTTTCATCAAGACTTTAATTGATTAACTCGTAGCATGCCAACAATCTAGACTCCAATTTAACTATATTTAAACTAAGCTACAGGTACTAGGTGTATTGAAAAGGGCCTTTGCAATAAGCTACCAATTCAAATCTACACAAGTTAAACAACAAAATTGTCTTGCACTATTACTTAAAAAAGAATCTTGACTTAAAAAAATAATATTTAGTGGATTTAGATCCACTTATATGTGTTCGGGTCACAAACCATTTAATATAGTATCTGTGGGTGCAACCAATATCTTTGATTTAAAAAAAAAACATCGAGTGAGTTTGAATCGACTTCTATGTGTTCGTGAATTTCGATCCACTTCTCTCTATAAACAACTGTATATTCTATGACTACCTCAAAATACTCCCATAACTTTTATAAATATTAAACTTTACAAAACAATAGCTAAAAATCTATCTTAACTCTAATATTATTTATATTTAAACCCATTATAATATAAATAATCATTTTAATGTTATTTTTTAAATGTGCCTTATACGACTCTAAAATCTTTTCATCAAAATTATTTGAATATTGTAGTTTATTAATATTAATGGTACTTTATTAATTTATTTATCAAATTAGCTTAAATTTGATAATATGTTTTTAGAAATAATTTATTGGAGTATAAAAAATTATTATATAATTAATTAATTTTAATATTTATAAAATAATTAATTTTAAGATGTTTAAATAGATATATATTTATATGAAATGTTTTATTTTCTGTATAAAAAAATAAAGAAATTAGGATAATAAAATTTAAAAGATATATTTATTAAGAAAATTTTGAAGGATGGGAATTTATTTTAAGATTTAGAAATATTGTAAAATGTTTGATAATTTTTTTAATAAATATTTAAAGTTTAAAATGATGTTGTATAATATTTATAGTTTATTTGCCATTTTTTTTTGTAAGAATGGTAGGATTATATCTTTATCATGTTCAATTTTTCACTAAAATTGAGGAATAGCAAAACATTTCAACTTAATCCAATTGAGCTATACCCCAAACAAACAATTCATTTGCTATTTTTAAGATAAAATAATTTTATACTATAAAATTTAAATGCCTCATCCTTAAAAATCATTACATACCCATCATTTCATTTATAGCTCTTCTTGATATCACATACAAATCATGACAATCGCGCACATATATAGTCCCACTGTTGAAAAATGCATATGGCCCGAGCATTTAAGAAAACATACGAAAAAACTGAAATATGGTTGTAACGATGAAATCGAGATGATGCTCTTAATCAGCGTGATGATCGTTGAAGGCACTTATGTGCGTCATGCAGTAGAAGCGCCAAAGAGCTTAAGCAAGCCATAGGTTAGCAGCATGGCCATCCATCCTCCTATCAACACTCTCAAACATCCCTTCACCATGGGAGACCGCCCATAGTAAGCTCCCACTGCGCCAAACAACACAAGCGCCACGCTGGACGCTACTCCCATCGTAACAACTCTGATAACGTAATCGGTAATAGGCAGCGCCTAACCAGCCATATATCGCGTATTCAATGCACCCGGAGACGGTAATAAACGCTGCAGAGAGTAAAGGTACAGCTCCTCCCACACAAAACGCCACGGCCGATGCATATGCTGCCTGGAATGGGTTGGGGAGTTGCTCATCGTCATCATCATTTTTACAAATTAAAACTTCAGGAAGTGGGGTAGATACAGCCAGGCTTGCTGTTGTAACCCTAGTGGGAGAAGGAAAGAGGGAATTGCTAGAGATCTGTTCAAGCAGCGCAGTTGACTTCTGGGGAGTATTCGGCTTTTTTGCCCTTACTTGTGCGTCACGTTGGGTGTACACCGAAACGAATTCGCCAATCGCCATACTGCAGGCCCCGGCCACCAGTGCTGCTAGCCCTGATACGACCATGACCTTTGCATCTGATTTTACTGCTCCAACTCCCATCATTAACGACGCAATTGACACCAATCCGTCGTTAGCTCCCAGCACAGCTGCCCGAAGCCATTGCCCTCTTTGCTCGTAATTATCTCTACTTTCATCTTCTTTCACTTTCTCTTTCGTAATTTCTGGTATCGCAATGCTTACATCATGTTGTACAGAGCATGGGGATGCCTCTGTAACCGTGGCTTCTTTTGTTATAAAGTTCGTTCCCATTGTAGCCATTTGGCTCTGAAGATGATCAGAGGAAACGAAGCTGGAATTACAAAGTAGGGAAGAAGAAATGAGCTGAAAATGTGCGACAGAGGATCCCAGAGGCGCGTGTTCTCCCCGCTCAGGAAAGTGTGTTTATGTACTTTTCCTTTCCTAATTGTGACGGCCATTACCGTACACTGCTTACCACCTTTTCCATGGGTGTCTTTCATACAACAATATACAATACGCTGAGATAGGTGGACTAATGCGTTTTTTAATATTTATGGATTGGAGTGTGATAAGCGTGAACGTGCACCATTTTCGCTTTATCTTCAAGTGGGATGCGGCTTGGACAACCAATTAGCTTTCTTATCATGGTTAAATCATTATTTTGAAAGAATTTGCTATTTTCTGTTAGGTGTATTATGAATGATTGAGTAACAATGTCAAGACGACATTTTACTCCATCTCTCTTTCAACAAAATTTCTTTGAATTTGTTTTTGCGGCTAATTATTTAGTTATTAAAGTTTATTTCATTTTTATGAATTTTTTTTTTTGATATTTTTTTTTGTTAGATTTTAGATTTTTGTGATTTATATTAATAATGAGATTGTCTTTTGGATTAATCACATTATTGAGATTTGGTAGATGTTTTGAACCAAGTAATGAGAATATTCCTATTAACTAATTCCTAATTCTTAAGAGCCTTTTCTTACAGGCTAATTTTGAGCAAAAATGTTTCTCTGTTATTTAAACATTTGTGAAGACCCATTTTTTTCACTTTTATCCTAAGGATGAACCACATTAATTAGTTCAAAAAATTCATATTTTTACTCTCTTTAAAATCTAAAAAAATAAATTCAATTATTTTTAAAAATTTCAATGGGTTTAAATTATTACATTTAATATAACTTTATTTGAACTATTATTTTTTATCGAAAATATATTTATTTATTATTTTTGTTTTTTTATAAATAATTATCAATTAAATTAATTATGAATCTTTCCCACCAACTATTCACCTTTTTTATCATTCAAAGTTTTTCGATCTTTCATTTTGTTTTGAGGTTTGAAAGATTTATTTCAATTTTTATTCAAATTTGGAGTTTTGAAAATTTGATTCAATTTTCATTTTTATTTAAATTTAAGTGACAATTAATTATTTAACAATTTATATTATTTTAAAGTGATTTGTTAATTAAATTATTATTAGTGTATTGATATAAGTTAAATGGTTGATAAATACTTACCAATTATCAAAACACTTACTCATTAAATATTTTAAATTATTAAAATAAAAAACAATCATAAAAATTAACTAAAAATAATTATTGTTATTATTGATGACATAAATAATTAATATATAAGTTAAATGATTTTAAAAGAACATATAACATGATTCTTAAGTATAGAGATTCACCCCACATTATTATAGAGATTCTTAATTTATAAATAAGCTTTGTTACAATATAATGGGCTAATACCATAGCTTATCAATAACACATACCCAAAAAAACATAACTCATTTCATATAACACTTGTTTAGACGTTTTCTTTTTAATCAATGAATTTAATTAAAAAGGAAAAAAAAAGACATAACTACTTTGGAAATAAAATCCGAGCCTTTGATTTTTGTATATTGGTAAGAGTATTCTACAATATCTTTCGGAGGTTAAATCCTTACCATCCACCTAATAATTATTGATAATTATTAAATTTTGGAAGAATAATTCCCAAATAGTCATACCTCTATTGGCATAATAAACCTTCACTACCCACCATTTTCTAAACTTTAATACATCAATTACAACTTAACCCACTGTTTTTCTCAATTTTTTTAGATTCCTTCTTGATTCCTTTTTAATCATAAATAGAAAAAAAAATCACATGTATTATATATCAATCAAGTTTCCTTCCACATTAACATCATTAATTTTATAGAATTTGTATATCTTGTATGCTTCTAGAAATAAAGAATCATTCTTTTTATTTTAGTTCTTCTTCTTTAGAATTTGTATATCCTGTATGCTTCTAGAAATAAATAATCATTCTTTTTATTTTACTTCTTCTTCTTTATTTGGAATGATGATACACAAACCCAAAATAATTTTCCACATTTTGTGAATGATAGACCAGGCAAACCATCACTCTCGATTACAAAGCTTAGCCCCATGGGAGTCGAAGAAGAGACCAGGCTAGGCAAACAATCAAGATTACAAGGCTTAGCACAAGGGAGAAAAAAAATCAAATCCATGATCAACCATATTGAAAAACTTCATGTTTAATTATAACCACTTAAACTAACCTTTAAAACTAAACTAAATATAATGGATCTACAATTAAATACTGAAAATATATAATTAAATACACGGAAATGTTTAAACTATACCCACATTATATAATATAATTAGATATGCAAAATCTTTAAACCATACCCACATTATATAAATTATATATTCAAATTGCAGTGGTTAGACTATGTATCATCCTTATCTGGATTACAAATTTGAATGGTATAATATACTCTGAGATTTCATTTCGACCCATAGAGTATATATTCAGTGGATATTGCGATGGAAGATGGATTTGGTACGACGCAAATTTTAATTTTGAAACGTTATAACACAGGGTAATCTTTCATTACCTTTTCTACACCTGGACAATATACACGTGGAGGCGACTTCCAATAGGAGGAAAGCTGAGACATAGTGCGTGTGGTGGGCACGAGGGGCGTTCCCACAATCTATAAATTTCAAATTAAAAGACAACATCGGCACGCGCACCAAAATAATGAGTATAAGAAAAAAGAAAAAGCAGCGGGCATGCGGAGTTCTCGTGTCAACCTCGGGATAATGGTACGGCCACTTGCAATTAAAAAAAACAAACGTTGGTCCCAATTTGATGCGGTGTTAATTATTAAATTTGAGAAGCTTATATGATCTCGAAGATCCCAGCTTCCACTCTGGGAAATCAGTACAATTGTTTTATGTCGGACATTAATATTTGTCTGCAAATTATTTTAACCTATGGGACCACAGATTTTCAAGTTCTTTCTTCATAGTATCATGTAAAAGCATATGGAAAATGCATTACTAACAAAAAGAGAAGAAACTTAAAATACGAGAGGCACACAATAAATTTACATGTATGTACCAAAAATTAAGATGATCTGGACTCTATGGATAGTAGTGACCACAAAATGGTGTAAGAATCCAAAGCTTGCATCACGGTGTTCAAAACTTCTTTTATTAAAGAATGTCATAAAGTAAAGAACATAATAAAGAAAAGAAAACAATTCTCTAAAGTTAACACTGTTTGCAAGCTACTTTCTACTAATGAGGGAAATATGTCCCCACAATACAATTGTTGTATTGTTGTGGATAAATGGTTAATAAGCCAATGAATGATTTGTGTATTTCTAGAAGAACGACTAATGGGCATGATAACATAAATCTGGAGTGCAATATGTAATTATTTGAGAAATAATTTTGAACAAATATGGTACATCACATGATTATGTTATTCACAATATATTTTATATTCATTTTCTTTATTTCTGTATATATTGTCTCTAAGAAAAGAGAAACAAATGGTTTATTAATGAATATAAACAATTATTTAACAACGAAGATAAAAATATTAAAGATACAAAGGGGACAAATTGGTAGTATCATCATTAATATGAACGCGGAAGGTGGAATGACAAGGCGGAAACAGTGACATCATCGAATGACAAAATTTGAGTTGCTTATTTGATTTAATGCAAAAAATATATTACCACTAAAAAGTAATACCTTCACAAACTCTATGACAATTATGAGTATGTTCCCTTTTTAAAAATAAAAAGCATGTTTAGAATTATAAAATTAGTGGAATCTGTTGGGGTTTCTGACCATTCGTCCACTAGGAATTTGTCATGCATTTCTAAGACTATTGTAATATATTGCCTCAATAACTACTGCACCTAACTTCCTTTGGAAGAGAACATACAAACCTGCAAACTTCATGGACACATCTTTGGGTGTTGTGGACATAGTTATAATCATTGGATTCAATTCAACGGTTAGAGAATTGCAGGGTCATGTCAGAGTATATATGAACCTTATTAAAGAGTCAAAACTCTTGTTTCTCTCAAACCTTTTTGAATGATTTTGATTTCCAGAAATAGGCTTGCCTATTTTCTTGGAAGACTCGCCAATTTCATGAAAGATCTAGGGTTTTATAATAAGGAAAAAAAGTAGACTCCATCTTTAGGAAGTTTATCCTTGGTAGGAATCAATACAATACTGGAAGATCCTCATACAACCCCCTGCCAGTTTTTCAATTTGAAAAACTGGCACCCAATTTAGACCTATCATAGGATTCATAAAATGTGGTAATATGGTTCTAATTGTTAAAGACATCGAAATCAACCTCCTTTTATGCACACTTTCTTTGGTCAATCCAAAGTTGTAGAACATTTCCACACTAACAAATATGCCAAAGAATATGCACTAGTATCCAACTACTATATAAAACATTTTATGCATATTGGTTTCCACTTGGTTATCTTCTTTTGGTGAGTTCATAGTTGCAAAATACTTGCATGCTAACAAATATACTAAAGAATCTGGACTGATGTCTAACTGCTAGATAGAAGTTTTAAACACAATGGGTTGCACTTCGTCATGTCAATCAATAGAAACAAACCCTATTATTCATTTTATTTGTATAATATGTTTATCTTTGTTTAAGTGTCTTATCCATAGACAATAGGAAAACTTTTGATATTGTCCTTCTTGAATCTGTTCATAAGTATCTGTGTTTTCCCAATTGATTGATATATATCGTAGGACATGCCTCTTTGGGGCACTTGAACTTTTAATGTCTTTATCTTCCACATTTTAAATTAGTTCCATAATGATTTGTCTATAAGAAGGATCTAATTTTGTGGTCTTGGAAATTGCTTTGTGCCAATTTTCTTAGAAGTCTAGGTGGAGCTCAATTTCTTTCTTTCAAAAAATTAACAATTTGTTTTATCTGGAATTATGGGGAATATCATTCAACATTTCAAAATTATTATGCACAAGTATGTATTTCTTCGAACCTTCAACCTTTTTAGGTTCACATGGTAATTCTTGTTTTAAATATTGTAGTTTTGTTTTGTTTTACTTCTAATAAATGTCATGCTTTCTGTATAATGGCTACTTCACAATTGTGGATGTTGTTTCATGCAACAATGTGGGCTCATCACATGTGTTGGAGAATACACCAACAAGAAGAATGCGCACATATATTACTAGAGTTGTGAAAGTTAATTCCTTATTGGAGGCCATAAATGATCATCTAGATAAGGCAATAGAAGATGTCTTGGTTCGAAAAACACTGTATGCTGAGTAAAATCTTTGCATCTGAATGCACTTTTTATTTTCGTTTATTAGAAGTTAGAAGGAAATCTATCGTGTAAATCATGAATTGTCTGACCTCTTTAAGATTGTTGTTTTTGCCTTGTGATCGTATCCTTGATTCACATTACACAATGAATTTGTTCTTTTATATGATTGTATGCATGCTAACATGATTTGTTTATTTTGACAAAATTTACAAATACTTGGCCCCCAAGGATCACAATTCTTTCTAAATGTATTCAGAGGTATGCATATATTCTGCATCATTAATAAATACATTTTTTTCCTCGTTGTAATCCTTTGCAATCATCCAATACTATTTTTGAAAGAGATTATCTCCATTCAGACGATTGCATTGGCTATTACCTTGCGCTGATAATTGAAAAACATGTATAAACTTGGTTGATATTATGAGTGGATTGGCTATGGCACAATCCTTAGGGATTAAAAACAAAATATATGTTTGTCTTCTAGGTTAATATTTCATACTTGACCCAAAAATCCCTTGACTCGTTCTCTTAAAATTGCGCAAGCCAAGGCCAACGGGAATGCTAATATATTGTCACCTTTCTATGCCATTAGCTTATGTAAGGACAGTCGATTGAAAAAGGCACTAAGAATTTTTCATCTTACAGAACAAATTATAAACCCTTACACTTATGCTTCTTTATTGCATGATTGCATGATATTAGAGGGTAAATTGGTCCATTCTCACATGAACGAGAGGGTAATCATACCAGATGTTTTCTGGTGGACTATTTTAATTGCAGCAAACGTTAGGTGTGGACTCTAAAGAGGATTTGAAATTGTTCAATTAAATGAAACAAACGGGGATTCAACCCAATCAATTCACATTTTCCAGTGTTCTCCCTACATGTGCCAATTTGGGGAATCTACAACATGGTATTGAAATCCATGAAGAAATAAAGAGAATGAGTTTTAGTCTAATTTGGTTGTGGCTAACACCCTTCTAGATATGTCTGCAAAATGCATGAATTTAGAGAATGCACGCAATGTGTTTGAAAAAATCCTTGAAATAGACGTTGTTTCATGGACTACATTGATTGCAGGATATGCACAAAATGGATACATTGAGGAAGCCTTGAAGATATTCTGTGAAATGCCTCAGTGACACTTGGTCTCATGGAATGAAATGATTGTAGGATTTGCATAGACTAGGCATAATGCAGAGGCTTTAAAAATCTACCAGCAAACATAAACCAAAGGTATTAATCCAGATGCCACTAATTTTCTTAGCATTCTTTTTTATTGTGCAAATTTGGCAGCTCTGGCGCAGGGAATAGAGATATAGGAAGAAATAATTAGAGGTGGATTGCACTATAATATCAATATGGTGAATGCACTTGTAGACATGTATGAAAAATGTGGGAGCGTTGAAAAGGCATGAGATTTGTTTTATGATATTTGGTTTCATGGAATGTCATGATTGCATGATATGTAATGCATGGTTTTTCCAGGAAGGCCCTTAAACTCTTTGAGAAAATGAAACACTATGGTGTGAACACAACTCATATTACCATAGTTTTTGTCTTGTTAGTGTGCTTCCATGGAGGCTTGGTGGAAGAGGCCTAACATTACTTTGATTGCATGAATGAACAACATCTCACCACACTTGCAATAAAGAATTATGGCTACATGTTTGACGTACTTGATGGTGTTGGACCCTTGAAGTAGGCACACGAGTTTATGAATAGAATGCTAATAAAACTTGATACTACCATGGGGGCATGTTTACTTGGTGCTTGTAGAAGACATAGCAATGTAGAGTTGGCCTAGAAAGTGGAAGAACGGCTTTTTGAGTTGGATTCTAATAATGTTGCACATTATGTGATGTTGTCAAGCATGTATGCTACTACTGACAGGTGGGATGATGTTGGACATGTAAGGAAAATGATGAAAGGTCAGAGGGTGAAAAATGCACCAGGATACAGTTGGGTTGAGGTTAGCAAACATGTGCATACTTTTCTTGCATGAGACAACTTACACCCACAGATGCAAAGGATTTATGCCAAGTTGGATTGTCTGTCAAGGTAGATGAAGGATGCAGGGTATGTGCCTGACACCAGATTCACCCTAATTGACATGGATGAGAACCAAAAGGAAAAAGTTCTTTTCCATGACAACGAGAAGTTGGAAATTACATTTTCACTTATTAACACACCATCTGGAACAATTATTGGCATTATTAAGAATCTTTGTGTTTGTGGTGACTACCTCTTTTTCATTGGTTCATTTTTAAGATAGTTACATGAGAGATTATTGTAAGGAATATCAACCATTACCATCGTTTCAAGGATGGACATTGCTTTTGTGGAGATTACTGGTAATTTGAGGTTAATAACTATTTTAGGGTGATTATTGGTAACTATAAGCCAATAAAGTTGTTGGCATAAACCTCACATAATGATAGTTTTAAGGACTAACACAGTCATATAAATTAAATGGATGATAGATGTAGATAGCCATCAAAATACTAATGTGGCATTTGTAATATTGAGAATTTGTAATGAGTGGATAGGAGCAGAATTTGGAAATTGACAAACTGTTTGGAAACCCTTGATTTCATATACAAAAAAAATTATTATCAAAATATTAAATCTAGACCATTCATAATTTTTTGTTTTTTAAAGAAGGGGGATTCTGAAAATCCTATTTTATGAAGAATCTCCGTGTTTGTGGTGACTAATACTGTGCCATTAGATTCATCAAAAAGATTGTTGCACGAGCGATTATTGTAAGGAATGTCAATCATTACCAGCATTTCAGAGATGGAGAATGCTACTATGGTGATTATTGATAATCTGCGGTGAATCAAGATATTGGCATAATGTAACAGTACAAAGTAAATATAAAGCTAATTTCCTAATTAAAATCATAATCAAACAAATAAGCACATACCTATATTACCTGTGATCGAAGTCTGCAGATGACAACAAGGTTTTGGGGATGACTCTCCACCCAACCGTAGGCTCAATTGTGCAAGGATTTGCTACAACTAGCCACCCCCGAGCCCTCAATCAACGTACTACTGCCAGTGACTCCTAAGTCTTAGAACACCATTCTCCCAAGAGAATGAAAGATAGAAACTTGGAAAGATGGAATGCCTCCCATCCTCCTCACTTTCTAATAAATAGAGCAAACATTGGATGGGGAACCACATGCACACACTCCATGTGTCTACATGCGACTTTGATTTTTAGCTTTCTTTACTTTTCTTTTGATTTTTTAGTTTTCTTGTTTTATTTCTTTTCTTTTCTTTAGCTTTCTTGTTTTATTTTCTTCTTTTTCTTCTTTTTCTTGTTTTATTTCTATTTATTCTTATTTAGAGAATAACCATTTTTATTTTTTATTATTTTTATTTATTTTCTTGTATATATTTTAAATATCATTTATTTATGATTTATTATTTTTATTATTTATTATTAAGTGGAGGGATATTACATACTCTCCCTCTTTAAGGAACTTCTTCCCGAAGTTAAGTTGAATTATTTATTATTTAATTTACTTCATGTTGCCAACACCCTCTGCTAAACTAGTATAACCAGCAGGTATCGAAAGTCCCCAACACCTGAGAAATCTCAAGGAATCTCTGTCCTTTTTCCCACTTTCGGCACTAGGCATAAGCCTAACCCGGTTTGTATCCTAGTCCAAGGCTGGCCCCAAGGCTCGCGCCTGACTCAGACCTCATCTACCCCAAGGCAGACATCTGGTCCAATACTCAATGACCCCTGGCATCTCGCAAGGCTGGCCCACTCCCTCGACAACTACTCAGGCGCACAGCCCCAGGCATCGAAGTCCTTTACATCCCTTCCAGACTTCGGCATCCCAATCCAATAACAAGCACCTAGCCTAGAACATTAGGCACTTGGCCTCCTCAAGATGGTCCCATAGCTCTTCAAGAGCTATTCATTAAGAGCTATACACAAGACAAAGGAACCACTGGCATATGTAGTGTTGATTGAGTTTTGTCCCCAGCCCATATGGTATTACTTATTCTCCCTCATGCATATGGGCTCGCACGAGATCATCAAATAAACTGGCCCTCACGACCCAATGTGTAGTCCTGTCGATCATTACAGCTCAACATGCAACAATGCATTCGCTATACCATCATAGTATCATAGAAAATAATCCACATGCCAAGTCTTGCATGTCATCATGAGAATATTCATCATTGTTAATCACAAAATAACAAACTGTGTGCTCATGCATGTCATTTGTATGCAACTATTACATGCTTCACCATTTTAAATTATGATATGAACATATTGCATCAAAGATATATCATGACTTTACATAATAGATGAACCACATGTCAATAAACCTCATATTGTAGCATCATAAATCCTATGCAAATCATAAGGATACATTATCACTATAAGAACCACATGTGCATCATCATATCAGTTAAGTATCTGTCTTAACTTAGTAAGCATTTCCACACATTTTAATCAAGTAAACAAAGAAAGTCTTGAAAAATAAAATTTGCATCTTCCCAAGTAGCTGACCCTGGGCTATATTGGTCCCATTGGACCTTGACTTGCTCAAACTCATGGTTCCTGAGTCGATGAACCCGGCGGTCGAGTATACAGAATGGTTCGACTTGAAGGACTCCTTCCTCGGAAACCTACAATCTTTCAAATTTCAAAACATGGGACGGGTCGGGTACATATTTTCTAAGCATAGAAACATGAAACACATTATGCATCCTTCTTAGATGGAATGGTAGCTCGAGCTTGTAAGCAACTGGTCCAATCCTCTCTAGGATCATGAATGGCCCAACAAATCTAGGCGATAACTTTGTTCCCTTACCCATACTAAAGGGACTTTTAAAGGGTTTGATTCTAATAAACACTTGGCTTCCTTCCTCAAAGTTTCTAACAATTCTCTTTGCATTAACATAACTTTTCTGGCGATCCCTGGCTTCTTTTAGTCTCTATTTAATTATGGCCATTTGTTCTTCCATTTCTTGGAGCATTTCAGGTCCCAACATGACTCGATCCTCTAATCGATCCCAACTTAATGGAGTACGACATGGTCTTCCATACAAGATTTTGAAGGGATCTACCTGTATTGAACTATGGTAACTATTGTTGTATGCAAAATCAACTAAGGGAAGGTATTTCTCCCATTGGTTTTGTTGATCCATGACATACATTCTTAGCATGTCCTCCAACACTTGGTTTACTCTTTTTGTTTGACCATCTGTCTCTGGGTGATATGCTGTACTGAAATTTAGTTGTGTTCCCATAGATTGTAATAGACTTTTCCAAAATCTGGAAGTAAAACATGCGTCTCTGTTAGATATTATCTTTCATGGTACTCCATGAAGGTGAATTATTTCTTTTAGGAAAATTTGAGCGATAGCTGATGCTTCAAAGGTGGTCTTGACTGGAATGAAGTGAGCACTCTTAGTTAATTTATCAACCACAACCATAATACAGTCATGTCTTTGGGATGTCATAGGTAAGCCTCCAACAAAATCCATCGAAACAACTTCCCACTTAGTTTCCGGTATATCATGGGGTTGTAAAAGCCCTGCCGGGTGATGATGTTCAGCTTTAACCTGTTGACATTCTAAACATCGGGCCACAAACTTTGTTATATCCTTTTTCATTCCTGTCCAGAAAAATAGTTGTTTTAAGTCTGCATACATTTTCTGGACTCCTGGATGTGCAACATATGGAGCTTGATGGGCTTCCTTCATTATTAAATTCCGAAGATCATCATCTTCTGGGACGTAAACCCTACCCTTATATCGTAGCAATCCATCATTTTCTAAGGTGTATTCCTCCCACTTGGTCACCATAGGTACCTCTTCTTGTAAGGAAAATTTTATTTGCTGGTAATGTGGGTCCCCTACTAGGTGATTTAGAATTCGACTCCTCAAGTCTATCTTTAATAACAATATTGAATGAAGTCTAGGTCTCCTGCTTAAAGCATCTGCAACTTTATTCTCTTCATTTTATATAGGATATCTTGAAATCATAATCACTAAATAGCTCACTCCAGCGTCGTTGTCGAGCATTAAGTTCCTTTTGTGTGAAGATATACTCAAGAATTTTATGATCTGTTCTTAATTCAAATTGACGCCCCATTAGATAATGTCTCCACAATTTCAAGGCCATTACAACCGTTGCTAATTCCAGATCATGAGTCGCGTAATTGATTTCATGGTTCTTGAGTTTTCATGAAGCATAAGCGATAACCCCTTCATCTTGCATCAAAAGACTGCACCTAATCCTTCTTCTGATGCATCCGTGCATACAAGAAAGTCCTTGTTCACGTCGGTTAATTTTAATATTGGAGCCATTGTGAGTCGATGTTTTAGCTCATTAAATTCTTTCTCACACTCACTTGTCCATTCAAACTTGACCCCTTTCCTTTGGAGGTGGGTGATGGGATTAGATATCTGCGAGAACCTTTCTACAAACCTTCTATAGTAGCCTGCCAATCCCATAAAGTTGCGTACTTCTTTGACATTCTGAGGAGTGGGCCAAGTCATTATAGTTTCAATCTTACTGTAATCAATTGCAATGCCTTTCCCACTAATGGTATGGCTTAGATATTGAATTTCTTTCTCAAAGAAGGAACATTTAGAAAGTTTTCCATATAGCTTATGTTCTCTAAGGCATTGTAGTACCAACCTCAAGTGTTCTAGATGCTCTTTCTCATTACGGGAATAAATGAGGATGTCATCCAAGAACACTTGGACAAAGCGATCCAGATATTTTCGGAAGACACTGTTCATCAAGTTCATGAAGGCTGCTAGGGCATTAGTCAAACCAAATGGCATAACAATAAACTCATAGTGTCCATATCGTGTTCTGAATGTCGTCTTAGGTATGTCTTCCTCCTTGATTCTTAGTTGATGATAACCTGACCGTAAGTCTATCTTGGAGAATATTGAAGCTCCTTTTAGTTGGTCAAAGAGGTCATCTATTCGAGGCATGGGGTACCTGTTCCGAATGGTGGCCTTGTTTAGATCTCGGTAATCAATACATAACCTAAGAGTTCCATCCTTCTTCTTTACAAAGATCACTGGTGCACCCCAAGGTGACACACTGGGTCATATAAAACCTTGATCAAGAAGTTCTTTGAGCTGTATACTCAATTCATTAAGCTCTGGAACAGTCATTCGATAAGGTGTTTTGGATATGGGTTCCACTTCTAGTTTCAAAGTTATGGAGAAATCAATTTCTCGAACTGGAGGCAAACCTGGTAGCTCTGGAGGGAATACATCTGCAAATTTAGAAAGTAGTGGGTGCAACTTATCCGAGGACTTCTCATTGGTAGGAACCATTTCTACCGCATAAATCTTGCACCCTTTCCTCATACACTTATTAACTTTCTTCGTTGATATGAGGCGTAACGTAACATCACGTCTAATCCCTTTTATTACTTTGGTTTCTCCTTGGTCATTTTTTATGAGAATT
This sequence comes from Pinus tabuliformis, assembly GCA_031772625.1. Classification (NCBI taxonomy): domain Eukaryota; kingdom Viridiplantae; phylum Streptophyta; class Pinopsida; order Pinales; family Pinaceae; genus Pinus; species Pinus tabuliformis. Next base: position 1,562,758,347 of record CM062819.1, on the reverse strand, counting down.
GTCTTATTATAGCAATCCAGTATAGCTTGATGCGATTCAATCCAATCCATTCCCACAATTAAGTCATACGTCCCTAGAGTTGTACTATATAGGTTCATCTTGGTATCACACCCCCCAATGTTAACACTACAATCTCTTACCATTGACCCTATTGATTTTTGAGAGCCTGATGCCATTTCTACCATTCTAAAGTTACTTTTCTCATGAGCTATCAATCCACATCTAAGTATTGTTGAGGGTGAAATAAAACTATCAGTGGCACCTGGATCAATTAACACAAATAGATGGATGTTATTGATCATACCTGCAGACTCTACTACAGTGGCTTGGTGCTCAGCCTGGCGATGATTTGTGGCTGCATGAATTCGATGTGGGTTTTGTGGTCTTCCTCCTTTTTCTTTGTATTCTTATTGTTTAATCCCTATTTGATAGCTTGGACAATCTTTTCTGTAATTTGGACCTTTACACTGCCAACATTCTACTTGTTCCTACTTCTTACGTTGTACTTGTCCTTGGCCACCAAATCTTCTACCCCACCCACTATTCAAGTAAGGCTGACCCTTACGTCCTCCTGGAGGCGGCCGAGAAGTTGCGCTAACGATCTGAGAAATATTGTTTTGTCTTCCCTAGGTTTATTTAGTCTCATTGTGGAATGTTCCTTTCCTAACTTTTCATCAACCACCATTTGTTTCTTCATATTTATCTTCCTCAAGACTTGTTTGGCTAAACTAGTGGTTGTTGCCATAGTGGTGGGTTTCCACTTGGCGACTTCTGCTTAGACTAAGGGGTCGAGTCCATGTAAGAATCTTTCAGCTTGACGTTTAGCATTAACCATATAGTCCACATGATGGACCAACGAATAAAACTCAGCTTCATAGTCCCCGATAGATCTACCATTCTGTCATACTTCATGGAAAGTGCCTACTTGTTGGTGTTTGTACTCTTCTAATAGGTACCTAGTTTGGAAGGCTTCCTAAAACATTTCCCAAGTAACTTGCACTGGGGTGACTTTCATCTTCATTTCTTCATTTACCCACCATAATAAGGCATCTCCTTTTAGTAGACTCACTGATATTTGGGCCTTTTCCCTAGAAGTGTATGCCTTAAAACTAAGTGCTCTTTTGACACCCATTACTCATGCTTCTGCTTTTGAACCCCCTTCTAGACCCGTAAACTCTGGTAATTTGGATTTTTGGACTTCTTTCATAATATCAAGTGTTGCTTGTCCATATTTGGCATTGAATTGAGAATTTAGGTCTTGTCTATGGTTTTGTTCCAATTCCCTTTGCACATTTCCTTGATCTCGTCCTTGGCTTGAGACCCAATCCTTAAAGATATTGGTCATTTCCCCAAGGGAATGTAATATAGCTTGCTCAGCTAGGGTTCCTATCTCTGAAGTGGCAGGAGGTGGTGTTTCTACCTCAGGGTTGTTTCAGGTTTGTCTTCGACGTTTAGGAGCCATGATCTACCCTGTGATATTCAGTTAAATTATACATTACTTTCTTACTCATATGCCAAAAGCTACAATAAATTTAGAATATGTCCAAATTTAAAATATACATTTAGTTACTCAATTGAATTACAATACTTAAACCATAAATTATCACAAATTTCGTAGTATAGAAACATGAGTTAGAAAGAAATAATATTGTCAGAATAAAACTTAGAGAATTGGATCAATGTAAAATAAAACAAAATTCGAATGAGTAAAGCTTAAGAATATTGGTGGCATTATTGTGTTAAGAAGGTATTGAATTTTGGAAAGAAACATTATATGTCACAATAATATTAATTCTACAGATTCATGACTTTAAGGATAAAGATAAATTGAAATGTTGTGTTAAGTATCTGTTTATGCAATCATTACTTATGTAAAAAAAAATAAATGGATTGTTTTAAAATAAATTGTTAAACAAGTGTATCTTGAGATTCTTATGACTATTCTAAGAAAATTTATGAAATCAAATCATCAAAGAAATATTCCACACCATAAAGAAGAGACACCGCCACCCGACCCAGAATCGGATCGGATGACTGGGAAGGTTATTCCTCCCCAACACAAAATAAAATCATTTTATTAATTATATGGCCTGCCTGCAAGCGCACCCACGAAGGCAACACCATATCAAATGCAGTAAATTACAATACATTTAGCCATATTAATTTCCTGGATAAGACATAAAATTTCTTGCATAAGACATAAGACATAAGATTGTAAGCTTGCAGCCATGGCTATGCGCGTTCTGGCAAATTCCATTGTTCCATTCAACAACAATGTCGAGAAATATGCACACACTATAAGACAATACCATTTACACAATCAATAGTATCATTTCCTCATCCAAGGTAGGTAATTGTTCCTTCAGCAAATTATATAGAACTGGTATTTGTTTATACTTGTTTATCCAAGTATTCAGACTACTAGTACCGGAAGAAGATTTTATACAACAAATACTCTTTTTCATGGGTTGTTGTATTTCTCCACGTTAACAAAATCTGGCATGATAATGGAGTGCATAATTCCATAATATATTTGGCTTGATTTCAAAATGAAAAGCCATGATCAATGGTTGATTACTTAACTCAAACAAGATTCAATAGAAAGACTATACAACAATAGTGCATAATGATTTATCTCTAGATATTCTAAAACATATAACTTACACTGTTAAGTATCTTTCACAAAATTTTGGTCAGCTACAGTGACATCTATATGATTGAACATTTAAACTATATGAAAATAGATTTTTTTTTTTTTTTAAATAATCATCATCAAAAGAAAACAGTGATGACAGGTACAAGATTTACATATTCAAGGCGACAGGACAGTTAAAACCTGCATGCTTGTGTAACCCAAATAGCAGCTTCGATAGATGCCCAGATTCTAACCCGATAAATTTACCTAGGGATCAAAGTTTTCAGAAAAACGCAAAAATAAAATAATACTCTGCACAAAAAAACTCTTTAGCTTGCAGTGAAAATTGAGCTCGAGATTAAACATGAAAAAGAAGGTAAGAGTATACCATCTTGAAAAATATAACAGAAGTAGAATTTAAAATTCATCTACTGTTCTAACAAGCTAGGGTGGGCTTCAAGAACAAAACTAGTTGCGGCTCATGCCAAGGAACTTGGCAATGTCGCATAATTCTTGCCCACTGCCACAATCTTCGTTCCCAAACTTAAAAGTTTGTTTCCAAGCTTTGTCGTGGATAATCCAACCATTTGAATGCTACGAAAATCACTAAAACCCTTTCAAGATGACCTTTGATTTGAAATTTCAGAGCTGCAATCAATATAGACTCTGATAGTAGTAGATTTCATGAGATAAATAGTTTTGAATATATGCAACATGAATGATAATGATACCTGTGATTGAAGATATAATGCTTGAAACAGGAGAAGAAAGTCATGATTGTGGAAGAGGAAATTATCAGGTACTAAGAAAAATAATGTAAATAAAAGAAAACAAACAACAATAATCGATGCAGCAATTCCAAACAAACAATGACCTGCAACGATGACTCACGTCTCTCTGCATGCATTTTGGGGATCGTTTTTCCATGGTAGGGTCTCATGGGGTTCGGAGCATGTGACAGCTTCAATATCCCCCAAGCCAAGAATCGAAACCTGCGGCCGTATTTAATTTTCGCAGAAATCTGCTAATTATGTGGCTTCTGAAGATGGGTAGTGGCCAGGGCCACACTTTAAATACGCCAAGTATAAACCGGTGGAGACATGGGGTTTGCAAATGCGCCTACAGCTTATTCAAGTGATGAAGCTAACAGTAGGCTAAATGCGGGTTTGGATGGGGAAAGTGCATGTCGATCACCAAAATTAAATAAACAAACCAAAAAAAATTCCAGACAAAAAATGATCGCAGAAACAAATTATCCTTCAGAACCATAATATAAAAATTTATAATAAACGAGCTTTATCTGATGCCTATCATAAAACACACACCACTCAGTTTATGTTGCGGCAAAGCCTGCAAACAATTGTTAAAAATGGCTAACGAATTAATGAAAACAAATCAGAATTGCGGAAATCTAGAAACCTTGATTCCAAAGTTCATTTGCCGTGGAAATTACTCGTATGAAAATAAGAATCCTGTGACTTTCAAAAAACAAGTCAAGTTAAATATCCTGACAAAATTATTTTTTTTTGTTAGATGCCCATAGGCCCTAAGGGTTGAGCCCTGCTCTGATAGCATATCTAACAATACAAAGTAAATATAAAGTTAATTTCCTAATTAAAATCATAATCAAACAAATAAGCACATACCTATATTACCTGTGATCGAAGTCTGCCAGATGACAACAAGGTTTTGGGGACGACTCTCCACCCAACTGTAGGCTCAATTGTGCAAGGATTTGCTACAACTGGCCACCCCTGAGCCCTCAATCAACGTACTACTGCCAGTGACTCCTAAGTCTTAGAACACCATTCTCCCAAGAGAATGAAAGATAGAAACTCGGAAAGATGGAATGCCTCCCATCCTCCTCACTCTCTAATAAATAGAGCAAACATTGGATGGGGAACCACATGCACACACTCCATGTGTCTACATGCAACTTTGATTTTTAGCTTTCTTTACTTTTCTTTTGATTTTTTAGTTTTCTTGTTTTATTTCTTTTCTTTTCTTTAGCTTTCTTGTTTTATTTTCTTCTTTTTCCTATTTTTCTTGTTTTATTTCTATTTATTCTTATTTAGAGAACAACCATTTTTATTTTTATTATTTTTTATTATTTATTTTCTTGTTATTTTTATTATTTTTATTTATTTTCTTGTATATATTTTAAATATCATTTATTTATGATTTATTATTTTTATTATTTATTATTAAGTGATTTATTATTTATATTATTATTTATTATTTTGTATTATTTATTATTTTTATTATTTATTATTTATTATTAAGGGGAGGGATATTACACATAAACCTTGTATAATGATAACATTAAAGACAAGATGTTGCAATGATTAGATAAGTGCATCTAAAAGAGAATTGGATTAGGGTTATTTTTCCTAATGTTTTTCTAGCTAGGGGCGGAGCTTGTTTTCAACAATAATAATAGAGATTGTGTCCATAGAATGGTGTGCCCAACATTGCAGTTAATTCAATGATTGTTGAGAGTCCCATAATGATACGGATTTCGCCACGACCAACAAATCAATTTTTTCCCATGTTTCTATTCTTGGCTTCTTTAGCATTTGATGTTCCTTTACACCTCTCGGTGGAATTGCTAGTTTTAGACTTATTAGAAGGCTTAAACATGTCACAAAATTTCTTTCTTCCCAACCATCTTAACTATGAAACACAAAAAACACACATTCAAATATTATATCAAAGAAATAAGTAGTTTGAAGAAGTGAACATTACAATGTTAAGAACTTGTAACTATTTTTATTATTTAAGACAATTTTTCTTTATTTGAGTTATAAATTTAATGCAATATTTTATTTTTCTCTATAACTCTATAATAAGTATTAATCCATAATAAGTATCTAAATATTTCACTATATATATTTTAATATTGTTATTATTAAAAAGATCATAATAATTAACTGAATTATGACTTAATAATAATAATAATAATAATAATCAAAATATAAGTTGAACATATATAAATTTTAAAAAACATTGAATAAGGTTTTTAACTCAACCTTAATTGGTGAATCAATGGGTGGGTTTGTTGGTCTACTACCAGCTCAGCATCCTCCCAAAAAATGGCTACAAAGTTAATCTCATAGGAAATGAGATAAAGGATTATATATGCACCAAACCTAGCACTACCTACTACCAATTTAGAACATGTAATCAAATTTCCTTTTTTTACAAGGAAAAAAACCATTGTATTACATTGTATAAAAAAAATTATAAGTCCATAGATGTCGATGGCATTCTCATAGTCTAAACTAATCAAATTCTTGTACATATTAGCTTGATATTGCACATAAATAACCATAACCATAGCTTGAAAACACACACACACACACATATAATCATCTAAAAATCATTTCAAAAGTACGAACCCAAAATAGCCTGTAAAAATCCCAAACCATCCATATAAAATATCCCTAAGTATGATGCTAAGAGAAAATTACTCCAGTCTTTGATAATCAACCTAGGTGGTGACCGATGAAAAAATTGATAGCTAATTTCAATCCATCCTAATGTATCATGCGTCACTACCTGTTACACTGGGTTCTTCAAAAAAATCAAATTGCCTCGTGTTTTCAAGCAAACTTTATTGTGAATTGGTGATGAATCAATTTCATTGTGGCAATGTAGATATTAGTATTAGGTATTTACTTTTTGTTTTGTCATAAATTTTAGGTTAAACTATAAGATATTATAATAATTATATTGATAAACATCTCCCTATTGGAATTGGGCACTTTAAACTTTTTCCTAATTACAAATTTTAATAGGATGGTGTAAATTTAAAGATGCTAATCACATGATTAAAACCATTAAAACGTGATTAAATAAAAAATGTGCAAAACTTGATTATAAATTTACTATATTATTTGTTAATTTCCACCCATCATCATTAAAAAACGCAAAAGACTTGAAAAAAAGGTTTGATTTTCTACTAGAATATTACACTTTTATCAAATTGAATAAATGAGGGTTGTCGGAAATCCAAATAATTGATTACGCATTAAACAAATAATGCTTATCTGAAATCCAAGCAATTGATAACCCATTATTTCCCCTTCATGGAAACCCGTAACGATTGACCTTAGTGATACCTTATTTCACAACCATGAAATGAATTCATAACTTCAATTTCTCTTCCCAAGGATTTTTGCAAGCCGATTTGATTCTTCTTTCCAAGGCTTTTAGGTTTTTTACCAGGGGATTTGATTTGAGTGGAGTAATAGTTTATGCCTAGGGTTTGAGCCATGGAGCACCAGTGGTATGATCAGATTACAATATTGATCGGGTTTGAGCGTTGGAGTGCCATCTTCTATTGTTCAATCCTTAAAACATGTGGTAACACGGATGCATTGAAAGCTTTTTGGAATTTAGGGATCGATGTAATCACCAATGAGGGTAATGGATAATTGTAGGCCATATCGTCCAACAAAGACTTACTTATTTTATTCAATATGTTATTTAGTCGTGTTGTAGGCCATATCTTATTGTAGGCAAATCTTGAGTATGGGTAATCACAAATTGCAGGGCATATCCTACAACCGAGACTTATTTTATTTAACATGCTAATGAATTTCAGAAGAGCACATTATTACTCATAGACCTTATGTTGGATGAATGCATGTTATAGATGAAGTTCATAGAAGGCAAAGAATTTTGCATTAGAGAGTTGGGTTGTTCCTAAGGACCCAATGCTTTGTTGTCAAGTCCCTCAAATTCAAGTGTTCATTCGTGGGAATTCCAGTTCCTGAGTTCCAAGTATTATTTAATGATCTTCCTTACATTGATTTCAAAAGGATCTATATGAATTTGCCTTCTTTAGGAGTCATTGAACACAATGAAGCATAAAGTGTGTTGGAAAATTACTCCCAATCACCGCATTTAACCACTGACAACATCTAGTCTCATAAAGTACACAAGCAGATTTTGTGTATTAGCTAAATGAATGTCAAATTAATTTTATGTAGGCCCGAGGATGCAAAGTTGGTAGTTGTTAAGGCAAGTTGTTACTGTGCAGTAAATGAAACTGCAGAAAATTAATTTATGTAACTCATTGCCATAACTTTATTTTTTATTTTTTGTCCTTTTATGAAAAAGCTAATTCCACCATAGAAGTCTTGAAGTTTCCAGATTTTCTATATTAATGTAACAACACAAGTCTTTTGATGTGCTTAATAGTTGAGTGAAGTTTTAGAGTAGCTATGAAGATTTCATAGGGGATTGAAGGTCTGCAGATAAGAAGGACGAATTAAAGTGAGCAATTTAACAAGCATATATAGTTTGTTACAACACATAACCGAAGTATTATTAAAGTGTGTAAAATGTTTGTTTTTCATAGCAGTGAATGAGTTGAAGTCTTTGTTTTAGTTTTGTAATTGTTCATGAAATTTAATATAAAGTATTTTAGTTTGCAATCTCAATCAAAGAGTTATATTTATGGTTCTACTATGTATCCCCTATTGTTACTCTATTCTACTATGTTTCACTATGTTGTTGCTCTAAGTTATTTGTTGTGTTGTTATTGTGTGTTTAAACAATGAACATAAATTTCTTGGTTTTCTTCATTAGGTTTAAAACAAACAGTGGTATCAGAGCACCGTGTTTTCGTCTATTTTTTTTCTTCAATTGGCATCAGAGCAGGTTCAAGAAGTTTTTCTTTAGCAATTAAAGATGGTAGCAACATCAAGCACAAGCTTGACCAACCCACAAATACCTCAGTTCAATGGAAAAAATTATGACTATTGGGCTATCACAATGAAGACCATGTTTTCTTCTCAAGATATTTGGAATTTGGTAGAGAATGGATTCCCATAACCAACAGATGCAACAACATACAATGATTTGTCATAAGAAGAAAAGTATTTGCTAAGAGATAATACGAAAAAGGATTGAAAATCCTTCTTCTACATCTTTCAAGCATTTCATAAGAACACATTTCAACGATTGGAGCAACAACAAAGTCCAAGAAAGCATGGGATATTCTCCAGAAAGCATATCAAGGCATGGAAAAAATGAAGACAGCTAAGTTACAAATGCTAAGAAGACATTTTGAGACAATTTGTATGAAGGAGTTTGAGAATATAGTCTCATTTTTCACACAAGTTATTGGATCGGTCACTCAAATCAGGTCTCATGGTGAGACACTTGAATATAGGAGGATAGTTGAGAAAATTTTAAGAATTTTTCCATTAAGATTTAACCCTATTGTTGTGACCATAGAAGTGACAAAGGATCTCTCACAATTTTCAGTGGATGAGCTTCAAGCATCGTTGAATTCTCATGAGCATAGGTTGAATAGAACATAAAATACTTCATTGGAGCATGCCTTCAAGACACAAGTATCCTTTGGTCAAGGTAGAAGTAGAGGAATATTAAATGCAAGACAAAGAGGAAGAAGTCCACATAGAGGTGGAAGAAGAATCCCTTCAAGCTAACGTGGAAGAGGTAGTAATCAAAATCCAAGACAAGGTCCAAGCCAAAATCAAGCACAAGGTTAGAGGTATGATAACTATTAAGTTCAATGTTATTATTGTAAGAAGTGTAGACATTATGCAAATGAATGTAGGAACAAGCAGCATGATCTTAATAATAAACCAAATGTAAATTTCACAAAGGAAAATCAAAACTAAGACAACATGTTGTTAACTTGCAATGTAGCACAAGATAAGCAGAAAGATGTATGGTTTCTAGATTCAGGGTGCAACAACCACATGATAGGGAACATAGAAATGCTTTCCAATCTAGATTAAAGTGTGAAATCTGAAGTGAAATAAGGGACTAATAATAAAGTGTCTGTTATGGGCAAAGGAAGAGTCAACATTATAACAAAGAAGGGGGAGAAGAAGTATATTTCATATCTATATTTTTTCCCTGGTTTGAAACACAACTTGATAAGCATTGGAGAACTAATGCAAAAGGGATACAAAGTCTTTTTCAAAAATGGGGAATGCACAGTATTGGATAAATTTCTAGGAAAACAACTAATTGCAAAAGTGCAAATGAGAAGCAACAAGATGTTTCCCCTCAAGATAAAACCAGATTTGGAAGAAGGTGCACAAACACAATTGTAAATGAATTCACAAGATGAAAGAAAGGTAGTTGTTGTCACACAGACAAATTTTGTTACATAGACAAGTGTTGTTACACAAACTAATTTTCAAGTAGAGGTCAAAGATGAAAATTGGTTGTGGCATTTAATATTTGATCAACTTAATTTTGGAGGTTTAAATTTGCTGCATAGGAAAGGCATGGTGAAGGGATTGCCACTCATAGAAAAACCAGACAACTTATGTGAAGGATGTATCTTGGGAAAACAACATTGAAAATAATTTCCAGTAGGAAAGTCAATAAGGGCAAAGGAACCCTTGGAGATTGTCCATTCATATTTATGTGGACCAATGCATACACCATCAAATGGTGGCAATTATTATTTTTTAACATTCATAGATGATTATGCAAGGAAGACATGGGTCTACTTCTTAAAACATAAAAGTGAAGTGTTTGAGCGCTTCCGTCAATTTAAAGCACTTTTTGAGAAGAAAAGTGGACATAACATCAAAGTTTTGAGGACTAACAGAAGTGGAGAATACATCTCAAATGACTTCCTTTGTTTCTACAAGGAGCATGGTATTCACAAGAAATTTACAAGAAGGTATACAACTCAGCAAAATGGTGTTGTAGAAAGGAAAAATAGGACCATTATGAAAATGGAAAGAAGTTTGTTGAAGGCACAACATTTTACAAATGATTATTGGGCTAAAGTTGTCGCTTGCGCAACATATATTATAAATAGGTGTCCAAACAAAAGTGTCAATAATAATATTCTTGAAGAAGCATGGAGTGGAAGGAAGCATAGTGTCACTCACATGAGAGTGTTTGGATGTGTGGCTTATGCACATGTCCGTAATGAATTAAGGAAGAAGTTGTACAACAAGGGGGAGAAATTCATATTTGTTGGATATAGTTATGAATCTAAGGCTTACAAGTTTTACAATCCATTAACCAAGAAGGTCATAATCAACATAGATGTGCAGTTCATAGAAGAGGAAGCATGGGATGGAAGTTTGGAGAAGACAATCAATGTAACAAAAAACATACCACAAGAAGATAAAGAGGAATTGACAACAACAAGTAATTCCTCATTGGTGACTCCTCCTACACCTATTCAAGAACAACAAAGTAGTCATCAAGTGACACCATCAACAAGAAATAGAACAGTGTCACACCATCAAACAAATATTAATCCAAGTGCATTGCAGGGACTCAAAACATCATCTTCTCCAAGCACAACATCAAGTGACATGTCAAGTTCATCTTCTGCAAGCATGAGAAGACAAAAATTCAGAAATTTAAGTGAAATTTATGAGCAAAATGAAGTTGAAAGTAGCCAAGGTTTGAATTCTTTATATGCTCTGTTTTTTCATGTAGATGATCCAATTCATTTTGAAGATGTTGTTACAGAAGAAAAACGGGTTGCAATAATGAATGAAGAAATGGAAGCAATAGAAATGAATGACACATGGGAGTTAGTGGACCTTCCAGAAGGAAAAGAATTCATATGTGTTAAGTGGGTCTATAAGGCCAAAAACAGTGTTGAAGGAAAGATATAAAGGCATAAAGCAAGGTTGGTTGTCAAAAGATACAAGCAGCATCATGGAAGAGATTATGCAAAAACATTTGTGCTAGTTGCAAGAATGAAGACAGTGCACATAGTGCTATCAATGCAGTACAACATAGATGGAAGGTGTACCAAATGGATGTGAAGTTGACCTTCTTGAATGGAGTGTTGAAAGAGGAAGTATATGTGAAGAAGCCACCATGTTATGCGGTTCAAGGCCAAGAAGACAAAGTGTATAGACTAAAAAAGGCTCCTTATGGGCTAAATCATGGTATAACAAAATAAATGCATATTTGTTGGATAATGGCTTTGACAAATGTGATGGTGAGCCTCCTATATACATCAATGTGAGTAACGATAAGCTTCTTATTGTTGATTTATATGTAGATGCTTTGATTTTCATAGGGATTGATGATCTCCTCATTGCTAATTTCAAAGAAGTTATGAAAATTGAGTTTAAAACGAAAAATTTGGGATTGTTAAGGTATTTTTTGGGCATAGAAGTGAAGAAAACATAAAATGGGATTTTTATCTCTCAAGCAAGATATGCCTTAGACATTTTCAAGAGATTTAATATGCAAGACTGCAAGCCTGCACCAACTCTAATTGTTATGGGGTTGAAATTAAGCAAAAATGATTGTATCAACAAAGAAAACTATAAAAACAACGAAGGTTGTAACAACCAGGGACACTGTAACAACAATGTCAATCTGACATTATACACAAGTATTGCTGGAATCTTGATGTATGTAACAACTACTAGGCCTGATATAATGTATGTAGTGAGCTTGGTCTTAAGATTCATGGAGACACAAAAGGAGACACACTGACAATAAAAAATAATAATACTAAGTTATGTCAAAGGGACAAAAAAATATGGTATTTTATACACCACAACAATTGATCTTAATATGGTTGGTTACACTGACAATGATTGGGCATGAAGTTTTGATGATAGAAAAAGCACGCCAGGCTATGTATTTCACATGGGTTCAAGATCCATTTCGAGGGCTTCAACAATAGAAGTTGAATATGCCATTGCAACAACAACAACATGTCAAGTAGTTTGGATGAGAAGCATGCTAGTATATTTATGAAAAAAACAAGAAGGAACAACAACAATTTACCGTGACAATAATTATGAAATTGTTTTGTCTAAGAATTGTGTTTTCCATAAAAGGAGAAAGCACATTGACACTAAGTATAATTTCATTATAGAGTTAATTAACAATGGAAAAATCATTTTACAACATTGTAGGTCACATGAACAATTTGCAGACATCTTCGCAAAGCCACTGGCAAGAGATAATTTCGTCCATCTGAGAGATAACTTGGGTGTGATGAATTTCGGTGGTTGTGATTAAAGGGGGATGTTGGAAAATTACTCTAAACCACCACATTTAACGATTGAAAAAAACGAATCTCAGAAAGTATGCAAGCAAATTTTGTGTATCAGTTGAAGGAATATCAAATTAATTTTATGTAGGCCCGAGGATGCAAAGTTAGTGATTGTTAGCTAAGATGTTATTGTGTAGTAAATGAAACTGGAAAAAATTAATTTAAATAACTTACCACCATAACTTTTATTTTATTTTTTTTCCTTTTATGAAAAAGCTAATTCCACCACACAAGTCTTGAATTTTCTAAATTTTCTATAGTAATGTAACAACACAAGTCTTTTGATGTGCTGAAGAGTTGAGTGAAGTTTTAGAGTAGTAGTGAAGCTTTCACAGGGGATTGACGGTCTGCAGACAAGAAGGAAGAATTACAGTGAGCAGTTTCATAGGCTGATATAGTTTTTTATAGCACATAACCAAAGTGTTGTTAAAATGTGTAAAATTTCTTTTTTTCACCGTAGTGAATGAGTTGAAGTCTCTATTTTAGTTTTGTAATTGTTCATGAAATTTCAATATAAAGTTTTTTAGTTTGCAAGCTGAATCAAATAGTTATATTTATGGTTCTACTATTTATCCCTATTGTTAGTTTGTTCTACTAATTTTTACTCTGTTTTAGTCTACTGTTGCTCTTAGTTGTTTGTTGTGTTGTTACTGAAATAGTGCACATAAATTTCTTGGCTTTCTTCACTACATTTAAAACAAACAGTGGTATGAGAGCACTACATTTTGGTCTATTTTTTTTCTTCACAGTGGAGGAGACCACGTAATAGGTAAATGGCGTCAGGCGAGAATCAAGACTTTGTTGTCTCTCTAAATGAAATACTCAATTAATTTTGTTCACATAGTTTTTAAAAAAATTCTATGGGTTAGGTTTATCCATATTAAGTTTTATCCCTTAGGGTTTGAGAAATTAAATGGATATGTTTATGATTGAATTTAGGATTTGAGAAATTGAATGGATATGTTTCTGATTGAAATCAATGTTTGTGAAGGTTTTATTTATTTATTTTTAAATTTTGAAGTAGAGGAAATGATATGAAAAGGTGTTTGAAGAGATCCAAACTCAGAGCTCACCACTTTACCATCTAAGGTGTTTGGTAATCACTTTAGCTTCCAAGGTGTTTTCTTATGATTATCACTGTCCATTGTTTTATCTATGATAAAACATAGTTTTTAAAAAAATTCTATGGGTTAGGTTTATCCATGTTAAGTTTTATCCCTTAGGGTTTGAGAAATTAAATGGATATGTTTATGATTGAAGTTAGGGTTTGAGAAATTGAATGGATATGTTTCTGATTGAAATCAATGTTTGTGAAGGTATTATTTATTTATTTTTAAATTTTGAAGTAGAGGAAATGATATGCAAAGGTGTTTGAAGAGATCCAAACTCAGAGCTCGCCACTTTACCATCTAAGGTGTTTGGTAATCACTTTAGCTTCCAAGGTGTTTTCTTATGATTATCACTGTCCATTGTTTTAACTATGATAAAAACTTCTATTCAGTGCACAAGTAGACCCTTTAATGTGTTTTCTCATCACTTTACCTTCCAAGGGGTTTGCATGTAACTATCACTCTATACTTTTTATAATTATGATAATAACTTGTGTATTTTTAAAATTACACTGTCAGTGGTCTATAATCTTGGCCATTTTTTAGAAATGAGTTTAGGTTTATCATAATTTTACCTAATCACTTGTGGATACTTTGGACAATGTTGTGTTTAAATGGTTTTTATTAGGAAAATTTAAATTTAGATACATTAGTTTCGTGGATTATTTTTTTGAAATGTGAAAGATTATATTTGTAAATAAATTATTTGTTTCTATTTCTTAAAACTTGATGTCATTGTTCTATTGCAATTTGATCTTAGATTGCATGTTTTTTTGTGTAAATCAGCATTTTATATTAAAACAATAATACATATTTACAAAAGGTTTGCTCGTGCAAACATAGGACTGTTTTCCTAATCCGCATACACCTCGTCATGACCAAAATGAACTTCAACAGAACCCCAGGGCACACCACACAGGGCGGCAGAGACAGTCAGGGGTTGACAAAATAACAACAATGACCAAACTGAGACCCACATAGAGCCATGGACAACTAGATAAGAAAACAGAAAAAACTGACAAAATAGATGACTTCCAAGGTCAACGATTGCATACTCAGACCCATGCCTCAGTAACTCATCCAGTGCTTGCAGCAAAGAGCCGTTACATCTTGAGAACCACATAATTCTTGGAGGATTCCTGACCAGTCGGAGCCTTGGCTCTGCCCGCCTAAGATGGTTTTGGAAGTGTGCTCTGACTGTTGCCCATGTTCCCCTCCACCCTTTCCCCAACATTCCTGGTTTCTTGACATATGGAGTGACGCAGAAGACTGATCAAGATTGTAAGTTTCTTGGAAATGCTGTCGAATTGCTGCTCCAGTCCGCTAATTTTGAAGTCTAGGTCTTCCAAGATCGCCGCATGCTCCGCAGAAGTTACCGCAATTGCATGTTGAACCTGTTGAGCCTGGCTGATATAGTCACCCTGCATACTTATGGCCTTGGCCAGCATCGTTATCATTCTCCACATTTCCGCTTGCGTGCGGACATATTGGGTGGCTCGCGTTGTGGATGTGCTAGGGTCTTGTACCCATTCCATATCCTTCTCCAAATCATGCGCTTCCAGGTTCTCCTCTTCCTCAGTTATGATGGCCTCCAGCTCCTCAATCTTGCAGTTTTCCTTTTGAGAGGTCCTTGTTTCATAAGCTTCCCGTG
The DNA here is from genome assembly GCA_031772625.1 of Pinus tabuliformis. NCBI lineage: Eukaryota > Viridiplantae > Streptophyta > Pinopsida > Pinales > Pinaceae > Pinus > Pinus tabuliformis. The sequence goes on along the minus strand of CM062819.1, from coordinate 1,562,742,910 downwards.
CCTGCTTAAGATCTTGGTTGGTCGACGCGTTTCTGCTTCCCTCACCTACCATTATATCAAACTCAAGCACCAAACAACACCGTGTTCTAAGGGCCAAGGAAAAGAGTTTCAGCCAGCTAACCGAATACACAGTGGCGATGCCGTTGCTGGGGACTGAAGATATATAGGGGAGAGTGGGTGAGTCACTTGCTGCATTCCATATTATCACTTGCTACCTGCAAATCCCTTCATAATTTTCCTTGCTTCGTGGTTCATACTTTCGATGATGGCTCGGATTTCTGCTCTTACGTTTACCTCTCTTTAACTTCTTCGAAGCGTGCCAAGTGTCCATACTTCTATAAGGGCATCGGCGGCGCTCATACTTTTCGATCATGGAGCTGATGGGAGTGACTCCCGCCTGCTTGTGCATTGAATTCCCATTTCCTACCTGTCCTTCATTTTTCTGCCGACCCTTAATTCTCCCCGCAGTACGATTGATCGTAATCATATCTCAATACTTGTATAGAGCGTTGTCCCTCTGTCCTTATCTTTCATTCACCATATCCTGCCTCAAGAGCAGGGTACACTTGTTTCTTACTTCCGGGCAGGCGACGTCCTGCCAACAGCTGTCCATGATGCTAGTGGGGTTCTCTATACCATAATTTGCCAGATGTTCCGCAACTGTATTGGCTTTGCGGCGAATAGCCTGAAAGATTAAACCTTTCAAACACCCAAGATGTTCGGCTATACTCTCTGTTACTTTGGCCAGTCGCCAATGCTATGTAACTTTGCTTGCTTTAGCTCTCGCATACATCCTTCTAGCTACTGTAATTGCGAGTTGGGAGTCCCCTTCTACCACTTCCGCGCCCGCCTGTAATTTCCTAAGAATTCTAAGACCCTGTTCCATCACTGCAAACTCCATCTCATTATTGGTTCCTTCCCCTAAGGCTCTGCTATAGATGTACTGAATTTCTTCTTCGTTGTTCCTGAGAATGCCTCTGATGCCGACCAGACCTGGATTACCCCGCGACACACCATCGAAATTTAGCTTGAGGAAGCCTGAAGGTGGTCATTTCCAGATGCTTAAAGTGGTGTTTATCTCCTGTTGTCGATTCACGGTAGCCGCGAAGGTTCCTTTATCAAAGTTGAAAGCTTTCAAGATTTGTAAGTCCCCATTTGATGCTTTATTATCTTTTTCTGGTCTGCCTTTGACAAGAACCAATTGCTTGATATTTTGTGTGATAATTTCTATAGAGTGATTTATATCTCTGGTTTCGTTCAAAAATACTCTCCTATTCCTTTCTTACCAGATCGACCAAGTAATAAACCCTGGCATGGTTTTCCAAATGATGTTGACCAATTGATTACTAGAGAAATTTCCTCGCCAATTTTCGATGGTTTCTTGAATGTAATCTCTTGTTCTGTCCGTTTGCTGCAAAGTTGTTTCTGCCCATTTCCACAGGAGGTTTGCCAACTCACATGTGTTGAATAGATGATTCATTGTTTCTTCTTCCTTTTCGCACATGGGGCATCTAGAAGGGCCACAGAACCCTTTCTTTCGAAGATTCTCCCAAGTGAGAGTTTTCTTGTGCATTAGGAGCTAGAGGAAGGTTTTAATTTTCTGCCAAAACTGAGAATCCCAGACCTTGTTGCACCATTTCACCTTTTCTTCTTGCTCCGAATCTTCGATACAGTTTCTAGCTTCTTTGAGCATGAAATTGCCCCCTCCTTGCTTTCCCCATCTTAGTTGGTCGTTGTCTTCCGCCATTCTAATTCTTCTTTTGTTTAACAATGTTTGCAAGTCCCTAATGTCATTGTTTGCTTTGGTCATGTTCTCTGTTTCATTGACTGCCCAAGTTCTCCACTCTGGGTCCCTATTATTAGGAGTCCAATAGTGATTCACTGTTGTTCTCCCAAGCTCCTGGTAATTTCTTTGAAGACCTGCAAACTCAGGCCTTTATAACTTGGGGAGTTGTTGCCAGGAATCCTCCCAAAAAAAGGCAGTTTTTCCATTGCGAATTTCCCAGAAGCTATTCTCCTGCATAATGTCTCGATTTTCCCTTGCGAGGTTCCAGATCGGTGAGCCCTCTGGATTCTCTTGTATTCTGATCAGGTTCTGAATACTATGCATTGGAGCGTATTTTTCCTTCCAATGTCTAGCCCAAGGAAGATTGGGTTCCTTCAACCATTTCCACCACAACTTAGCCCCACAGGCACTATTGATAGTGGAGGGGTCTAGCAGGTTTAACCCTCCCAGTTGTTTGGGTTTACACATTTTATTCCATGCCAATAGTGCCCACTTTTTCTTCTCTGCATTTCCTGACCATAAGAAATTTCTATGGATCACCCTCATTTGCTGAAGGACTCCTTTGGGAGCAGGAATTATGGAGAGCATATATTGAGGAATAGCTTGCAGGACTGCTTTGGTTAAGACTAGCCTACCAGCAAAATTGAGGACCCTGTGGGTCCAATGATGGCATCTTTTCTCCAGGCTAGCTAGGATTCTCTCCCAATGAGTTTTTTGCCAGGGTTTATCCGTTAGAGGCGCTCCTAGGTACCTAGAGGGCAGGCTTCTTCTCCGAAAGCCTAGAATGGTAGAGAGACTTTTTTGCACTGCTAAATGCGTATTGAAAAAGAAGATGGTGGATTTAGTTAGATTAACTTCCATACCTGAAGCTTTGCTAAAAAGATTGAGGATCCTTTTAAAGCCCAAGGCTTCTTTGACTGTGGGAGTACCGTGTAACATTATATCATCAACAAATTGTTGGTGCGTAGTCGCTGGCATGGAAGGCAGGGGCTGCAATCCTTTGATACTTCCTTCCTCTTTAGCGCTGCATATGAGTCTGCTTAAACCTTCCATCAGGATAACAAAAAGGAAAGGTGATAATGGGTCTCCTTGCCTGAGCCCTCGTGAGGGGGAGAATTGATCGGCAGGGGCACCGTTTACCAGAATAGAAAATTTAGTAGATTTGATCAGAGCTAAAATCCACACTATCCATTGATTGGAAAAACCGAAAGCTTTTAAAATTGCTTCCAGGTAATTCCAGTTGACTTTATCATAAGCCTTTGATAAGTCAAGTTGCATCATCATGCCTGCAATTTTCCTGGAGTGAAGCGTGTGAATCATTTCTTGAGCTAGTAAAATATTGTCTAGAATTTGTCTCCCCTTAACATATCCCAATTGTTCTTCAGAGATGAGGCCCTAAAGAATAGGTTTCATTCTGTTAGCAATGACTTTAGAGATAATTTTATATATAACATTGTACAAAGCGATAGGCCAAAATTTTGCCGGGGTGTTGGCCTCCTCTTCTTTTGGAATCAGGGCAAGGAAAGTAGAATTTAAGGACTTGAGGATTGAGGCAGAACGCCGAGAGTCTTCCACCACTTCCTAGACCTCTGTTTTAACAATGTCCCAACAAGCCTTGTAGAATTTGATGGTAAAACCATCAGGCCCATGCGCTTTATCATTTGGCATATCCTTCACCGCTTCTTCCACCTCTTCCAAAGAAATTTCTCGAGTTAGTGCTAGGTTTTTCTCATTAGTGATTGTTTTGGGAATGGATTTGATGAGTTCATCAATTGCTTCTGTCCTAACAACCTCTGGCTCCTGAGCTATGCTGCTGAAATGCGTGGTAAGCAGGGTTGACAATTCATGTGTCTTAGAATGGCTCCCTGTTCATTTTTGAGACTGGGGATTTTATTGGCTCCTCTGTGGTCCATTGCTGATCTGTGGAAAAATTTTATATTCTGTTCCCCTTCCTTGAGCCACTGAATTTGAGACTTTTGTTTCCAAAGGGTCTCCTCTTGTTGGCAACGAAGCTGCAATTGCTGCATCAACAATTTTTCTTTGTTTACAGTTGCTGGGTTAATGTCTCCAGTGATCCAATATTTGTGTATCTGCTCTAATTGCTCCTCTAATTTGGCTTTTTCTTTGAATATGTTCCCAAAGACTGTTTTGTTCCATATTTTGATCTTGTTTTTGATGTATCCCAGTTTGCCTTGTAGCCTGTACATTTTGGTACCTCTAATGTCCACCGGTTCATGCCACCATTTATCAATAAGTTGAATGAAGTTCGAATGGGTAAGCCAAAATTTCTCAAATCTAAACAGCTTATTTCTAGGAGTGCCCTGGATAGCAGCAATTAGAGAGATGGGCCAATGGTCTGACCCTCCACTAGGGAGTATATCTGATTCTACTATAACTCCCTCCAAGAGAATACTTTCGGAGATTAGAAATCTGTCAAGATGAGAAGCAATTTGTCTTTCACCTCCCCTTTTTTTATTCCAAGTGAAAGCCCCACTCTTGGGGTGGACATCCACTAGTTTAGTTGTGTTTATGGAATCTAATAAGGTTTCAGAATCTTTGTTGAGTTTCCTTGTCCCTCCTTTCTTTTCCATTAGGGTAGTTAACATATTGAAATCCCCTCCTATGATTGCCTTCGCTCTGGGATATCTTAGCTTCAGATTCTGCAAATTTCTTAGAAAAATAAATTTCTCTTCTATCTTCTAAGGCCCGTAGACATTGGTACACAAATAGGTTTCCGAATTTCCTACCACCTGAGCTTCTATAGCTATGAAAGATCTGGTTGCTTCAGAGGAGAGGATTTTGATTACTTGCGGATCCCACAAGGTAATTAAACCTCCCTCCCATCCATGGCTGGCGGTTTCCAGGTATTCCATATGTTTGCCTAATTTTTTGCTGACATTATGAATAGTACTACTTGCACATTTGGTTTCTTGCACAAATATAATGTCTAGTTTTTCCTTTTGGACCTTCTTCTTTAAAATTCGTTGTTTTATTTGGCTATTAAGCCCTCCAGCATTCCAAGAGATGACTTCAATTTTAAAACAAAAATTAGTAGCTTAGAGAAAAGGCTTCTAGAGCTTTCATCTTACCAGAGTTTAAGAGCATTTGTCCCAATTCCCGCAGTGCCTCATTATTGGATCTACGCCCTCTCTTTTTCCTTTGTTTGGAGCTGGTGGAGGTTTGAAGTAGACATTTTTTTCAGAGTCCCATTCCTTTGGCTACGCCCAGGTTCTTGCTTTGCATATCGATTTCTGCTCTCTGTCGTTCTATTAGTATATCATTTATTCTCCTAACTTCCTCTTCCGATATGTGTTCCATCCCATTCTTTTTCCAATTTTCCACCATGTCTGGCAGGTTAACTCCTTCTTGCTCTAGTATGTCATTAAGCTCCATCTCATCACTTCCGATGTCACTTATGAGCATTTCGAAGTCTTCATCTACCCCTTTTGTTACCTCTTTATTCTGTAGTATAATGCTTTGAGGATTTTTCTCCATTGTTTTAGTTTCAGGCTCTGTTGTAGTTTTGTTTGCTTCAGAGGTATTTTGTTCCTTATTATTGTCCTCTGATTCGGTCTCAGTTTCCAGAGCTTCAAAAGCATTACTAGTATTACCTTGTGATGTGCTTGCTTTGGTTGGGCGTTTCCTGTTTTCTCTTTGTCTCGTTCTTGGCCGAATGAAGGTTTCCCTGTTCTTTTCTGCCTTATCTACCTTAAGGTCTTCCGGTGTTTTATTTAATGGACATTCTCTGACTAAGTGTCCATGCTCATGACATTTTCTGCATCGAAATGGGATTTTCTCATAATCAATGGCTTGGAAATAGTCCTCATCCCTATATTCCAGCCACAGTCCCTCATTCAATGCCCCCGACACATCCATTTCCACACAGATTCGGGCACAGGAGGTGTATCTTCTCTGTAGAGTGGCTTTTGAAGCTTTGACGAAGGTTCCTAATTTGTCACCTATCTATTTTAGAGCTGCATATCCCCAATAGTCTATTGGCAGGGAGAAGAGGCGTATCCAGACTGACACCTGCTTGAAGGTTTCTTTTTCTGGCACGAAATTGGGCTTCCAAGGCCTAATGTATAGGCCCACCGAAGCGAAGAAGTAAGGTCCACCATCAAATATTCTATCCTTATCCTCTAGATTTGAAAAAACAACAGTAAAAAAACCTTTGGCTCCTAAGTGCAGTCTAACATCACCTTTGGGTTTCCATTGCTGCTTTATCCATTGGCACAACACCCTTTCTGTTGGCCAGAGTCCCATGAACTTGCAGATCACTGCGTGTTCGTTCATGTGATCCCGGTAGGCTTGAATTTCTGGGTCTGTTATCACCACCCTTAGGGTTTCTTCCGCCTTAGGTTTTCATGGGCCTTGAGTCGTTTTTCCATTGAATTTTTCTGTTTTGTCTCCTTGTTCCTCGTTCTCTTTATTCAGAGCCCCTTCTTCTTCATCTGTTTGCTTCTTTTCTTGTTTGTTTTCATGGGCGGGATGTTCTTGCATTGCCTTCTCCCTGCCTCTGTTTTCTGTTCGACTGCCATCCTCCTTTCCTTTCAACTTTTTGAGTATTGTGTTTCTCCTTGCCCTCATTTCTTTTCCTTCCCTTGCTGGTCCCATCCTCTTTCTGTGACCTTTCATACCCAGCTATTTGCACACCTTCCTGTGTTGTCTGTTTGTGCATCATTATATGTTTGTAAGAAGGGTTCCCTATGGACCCCTCATTTACCATCTGTCGAGTCAGGATCTGTCCTCTTCTGTATACCTCTGCCACTCTGACCCTGTTCTTTTCCAGTTTCGAACCCTAGATCTGAAGAGTCTGTGAACTGTAAACCCCCGTTTTCACCAGGTCGCACTCTTCCTCAGCTCCAACTCAACGTTGATCGACTCTATATTGCATGTTATTATCATAAATACAGTTAATTTCACATACTCACCTGTCGATACTTGGGTCCAATGAGTTAAAATGTTTGAATAATAACAAAAAAACGCCTTATTGTTTGCACTTGAAGTGCTTAAATGGTTTAAATTATTCTTGATGTACGCTTCGAACAAGACAATTTAAATTCATAAATTAAGGTTTACTACACGTAGCACTTGAAATGTTTTTAACTTATGCATCAATACATCACATAAACAAAATCTGGAGAAGCATTATACTAAAACTATCTGAGAATATGAGGTTCAGATTTGCATTTGGGTTGTTCCCATTTTGGTTTGCTGGTTTTTTTCTCGCCTTCATTAATGTAATAAAATTAAAAATTACAGGCACATGTTCAAATTAGAATGGCTTTTTCTTTTACAGGGGATGCTTATCCTATTTCTTGATGTCTTAGCTTTTATGTTATAGTTATATTTTGTATATTGTGTTTGTTTTTATATATGATAGTTTGCTTCATGATTTTTTTAATAAGGACTATTTTTCTTTTTAAGGAAAAAATATAATTTAAATAATAAACTACAAATTCATATTTAATTTTATGGGTGTGTTTCACAACAGGCATATGGTGGTATTGACTTGTCCATATCTAGCACTACAAGAACATATAATAAGAAGAAAGAGAAAAAGGATGAAATGATAGTAGACCCCTTTTAGTGGCTTGTTTTTTCTTTGACCAAAATCCTTCTATTATGCCGAGGCTTCTCTCTCTTTTTTTTCCTCCAATTAGATCATCATGACTATAGTGGTGTGGTCTCTTCTCAATACACATCAAAGCTTCATAATGCATAGTCCTTCTATATTATTATATTCAAGCCCATTGTCTAAATGATAATGCGATTTCTTTTCACGATGTCACTAGTATTCTTCTCAACATCGAAGTTCTTCAGAAAATACTTAACCCACACAAAGGATAGTTATCATTCGTTCCACTTCAATGAGGTCAGAAGTCAAATTTAACATCTCTCTACCCACTATCAAATGAACCCAAGGCCTGACCTCTGACTAGTTGGCTCGTAAAATTTCTTTTGTTGAGATTGCTGAGAACCCGACTGCTCTAGGGACCACTCCTTCATATATTATCAACTCCAACCAAGCGATTAGAGATTTCTCCTCGAGGATTCTTGTCAGGCTAGGCAGTAACTTCTCAACAAAAAATTGATTCGTGTATTATTCCATCAAGTAGGTCTTCATTATATACATGAGGGAGAGACTGTTCACTTCATCTCCCGATGACTGTTCATATTACTTATTTATCTATTTACATTATATTCACCAAATCCTAAGGATTAGGTGTCAACATTCCCCCCCTTAATCTGAAGGGATGTTGGTGAGTCCAAGCATCATTCTGAATCGTTCAAGCTTTTCTCTTCCAAGCGCTTTGGTGAAGATGTCTACAATTTTCTCATTAGTGGAACAATGACGGAGATGGATTTTTTGGCCTCAACATTATGTCGAATCAGATGATATTTAGTATTGATGTGCTTCGTTCGATCATGGAACTTTGGGTTCTTGGCCAACTTTATTGCAGAGGTATTGTCAATCATGAGTGGAGTTGATTATACTTGTTTTACCTGCAAATATTCAAGAATTTTCCTGAGCCACACAATTTCTTTTTTGCTTCAGCTGCTGCCACATATTCTGCTTCTGTTGTGGAATCTACTGGAACTGATTGTTTGTGCGATCTCCAAGAGACAACTCCTGATCCAAGACTCATAGCATATCCTGAAGTAGATACCCCAGTTTCTTTGTCTCATCGAAGTCTAAATCAGAGTATCCAATCAAGCTGAAGTCGTCCACCTGTGTATACTTGATTCCAAAGTCTTGAGTTCCCTTCAAGTACCTTAGAACTCTTTTTGTAGCAGACCAATGTCCCTCACAAGGCTTTTGCATAAACCTGGAGAGGATTCCAACAGCAAACGAAATGTCTGGTATGGTAGTAGTTAGGTAGTTGAGACTTCCTACAAGCTGTCTATACTTTGTTGCATCCTCAAATTCTTTTCTTTCAATAGATGTGTGAGCTTTAAGTTTTGTTCCATTGGAGTAGAAAGAGGATTGCATTATGTCATGCCAAACCTGTTCAACATATCTCCAATGTATTTCTTTTGAGAAATAAATATGGACTTCGGATGTTGGGTTACTTCAATGCCAAGATAGTAATGAACATAGCCCAAATCAGTCATTTCAAAACCTTTCCCCAATTCCTTCTTTATGGATGTAATGTAGCTTTCATTGTTCCCTGTCATCAAAAGATCATCTACATATACCACAAGATATACAACTATTTTTCCAACTTTCTTGACAAATAAAGTTGCATCATCAAGATCATAATGTTTGAAATTGAGTTTCAGAAGATGCTCAGTTAGTTTTTCATACCAGGCTCGCGGCGCTTGTTTGAGGCCATATAAGGACTTCACAAGTTTGCATACTTTATGTTCATGTCTTTTCACAGCAAATCCTTTAGGCTGAGACATAAAAACATTATCTTTTAGATCTCCATTTAAGAAAGCAGTTTTTACATCCATTTGATGGACTTTCCAACCGTTCTGAGCTGCTAGGGAAAAGAGTGTCTGGATGGTAGCCCATTTTTCTGTGGGGGAAAAAGTCTCCTCATAATGGACCCCTTCCTTCTATGCAAAACCTTTTGCCACAAGCCTAGCTTTGTGTTTTTCAAGTGAGCCATCAGCTTTATACTTGTTCTTGTAGACCCACTTGTAGCCAATTGGTTTGGTTCCTAATGGAGGATCAACCAGCTTCCAAGTGTCATTCTTTATGAGGGCATCATACTCCTTTTGCATCACTTCTTTCCATTCATCATGAGAAGCAACTTCTTTGAAGGAAGTTGGTTCAAAATATGTAGACAAGTTCAATTCACAATCATAAGAAACATCCATATCAATAGGTGAATTAGAGTCATCCACATCACCTCCATTTTACCGGTTTGAATTTCTAGTTCCTGTCTTTCCAACCTCATTAGGATGAACACTTTCAAGTGTCTTTGTCAGCCACTTTGGGGGACCTTTCTCAGATGGTCCAGGCTGCCCCGTTGATTGAGTTGGGAGTGAATCAAGATTGAGTCTCCCAATTCTATCAATCACATCACTTAAAGCATCATCTGTTGTTGGAGTTTCATGCGGGGGAGAGTGTTCCTTAGAAGAAGATTCCACATGTTGATCTAGTATAGGAATCCCCTCTTCAAGATGTGAAATCTGATTATCAAATTCTTGAAGTGATTTTGCTTTTGCGAATCTATCCAAGCGATCAAGTTGCTACTCAAAAACATTGTTAGTTTTGGATGATTCAAGAAAAATTACATCTCTAGATACAACAAACTTTTTATGTACTTCATCATAGAGACGGTATGCTTTGGAGGTGTTTGAATACCCCAGGAAGATACATTTATGACTTCTAGCACCAATTTTGTTTCTATGTACCTTTGGTATCAAGGCATAACAGGTGGAACCAAAGACCCTGAGATGCTTTACCGAAGGAACATGTCCATACCACATTTCATAAGGAGTCTTGTTTCTAATAGCATTAGATGGACATCTATTCTTTATATATGCAGCACATAGAACAACATCAACCCAAAACATTATCTTTACATTTTAAAAAAAGAGCATGAATCGTACCATAGTTAAGATTGTCCTATTCATTCTTTCAGCTACACCATTATGTTGGGGATTATAAGGTACAGTTGTTTGATGTTTGATCCCATGTTGGCGAAGATAGTTTTAAAATTCATTTGATGTGTATTCTTTTCCATTGTCAGTGCGAATAGACCCAATATGAGATTGTGCATCATTTTCAATCCATTTATGAAAATTCTTGAATGTTTGAAAAGCATCAGATTTATTCTTCAATAAATAAACCCAACACATTCTGGTGTAGTCATCAATAAATGTCATCATATATTTATTTCCATTTGCAGAAGGAACGAGCATTGGACCGCATAAATCTGAATGAATGAGTTCAAGTTTTCTAAGTTCTCTTGAATGTGAATCATGAAAATACTGTTTGCTATGCTTTCCTAGAATGCAAGCATCACATTGCTTAAGTTTCCTAGGAATTGTAGGCAAACCAGCAACACCATTTTTCTTTAACAAGTGAAGACTATCATAGTTAAAATGTCCAAATATAGCATGCCATAATAAACTTGGTGGAAGTGTACCTTCTTCATGATGAGAATTGTATGAGAAATGTTGTGCACGAGTAGAGGTTCCTTGCATCTTGAGAAGCCTTTCTTCTTCTATTCCCCTCATGACAAGTGAGTGGTCAAATGATTTTCTTACCTCAAGCTTGCCATCAAACATATGAATGGAGTGACCTTGCTAGCAGATGTGGACCAAGGACAACAAGTTTCTCTTGAGCTATGGGAGATATAGAACATGATGCAGAAGAAAGTCTGGAAGACCAGGTAGTTTAAGCCTGATTGTGCCAAGCCCTGATGGCTTGATTTTTGATTGGTCTGCAAAGTATACTGCTCCATCAACATTGTCAGTGAAATCTTCAAAAAAATCTTTTCTATGAGTCATCTGGCAGGTTTCTCCTAAATCAAGCAACCAATCATTTTTCCAAGAAGCAAGTGAAGCATTAAATAAATCTTCATTTACTCCAATGTTACATTGTGCCACAACCTAGTGAGTGGATTCAGGTGCTTTACCTTTGTCTGTATCATCAGTTTTACCTTTCTGTTGGTTTCTTTTCTGCTCAATTTTGTCCCATGGTAGCTTGCATGTAGAGGCATCATGTGATCCATTTCTTTTGTAGTGAATGTAGTGCAAATCTGCCTTTTCTCCTTGAGAATGTCTGCCCCCTGCCTCTGAAATATCTTCCTCTTCCTCTTCAACCACCTCTTCCTCTAGAAGAATCTTGGATGATTTTCTTTATGAGCAAGACACATAGCCTCTTCAGAAGATTCAGGGGCTGTCTTCTTTCCAAAAGCTTTCTCTCTTTCAACAAACTTTTTCACAAGAGAGTCAAAGGTGATATCTTTGAGATTTCCATTTGCTTGCAATGACTCAAGATAATTGGAGTAAGTAGGATAAAGTGCCTTGAGAAAAGTGATAAGAGGAATATCCAATTCAACCTTAGTGGATTTGATATCATGCATTATAGACTTGACTTCAGATGCAAGAGCAGGAGGATCATTATTTTGCAGTTCAAGAGTGAAGAGTTTAATCATGAGTTGAACAACTTCAAGTGCAGAATGTGAGTCATAGAGTTCTTTCAACTTTTGTAAGGCTTCAAAGGCAGTTGATGACGAAATATGGCGACTAACCTCTTCATTTAAAGATGTTGCGATTAATGCATTAGCTTTGTTGTCCTTGTTTTCCCAAATGACGAGCTCTTTGTCTGAGGTAGGTTGTACTGGTTCATTGTCTCCGTCTTCGACACACACTCCTTTCCACAACTCATTGAAAATGAAGGTGTGTTTTATCATCCGGGACCATTCAGGATAGTTCTCCTTGCCAGTGAGAAGTATTCCCACCATGGATAAGATTGAATGCATTCTGTAAAAAATTATTTCTGTTGATAGAAAAATAATTCTGCCAATATACAACAAAATTGTACTTCTGGTGGTAATTTTTTTTAAAATTACAATTCAAAAGGGCATTCCCTCCATATAGGGCTTTGTACTGTCTTTTTCTTTAATGAAAATATAAAACATAGATCAGTTATGCATTCTCAAAAGATTTCAAATCTCTTCCTCATATACCAATATGGACGCCAATACCATGCAATTAGTGTACCAAAAAAAAGGGGCTCAATACAGTTCCATGTGTTAAATAGAGTTAAGAGTACATTCAACAGCATTCAAAGTACATTCAACACGTGGATTTTAACACATTTTACATGTCAAAAAGTCTTCAACGTATATACCAAAAACTTCAAAGTATATGCCAACGTTATGTGAAAAACTTCAACATATATACTAGCATCATTCACGCAGCAGACTCAGACGCCTTTTCCATGTCAGTCCAGTGTTAAAAAATACCAGGAGTAGCATATATGTGACAAATATGAAACAACATTTATATGGAGCAGCATAAATCATATTACAGGCAGCGTTCAACATATGGGTGGACAAAACTGTGGTAAACAATGGTAATGGCAGTTTTACATATTACAACCCAGCAATATAAACAAAACATTGTTTCCTCCTGTGCAGAGCGTATTCATACCAGATACCAAAGCTTGGATAAGTCAGCAACGGTGCCACAAATTTGCAACGTATTGCTTGAACAGTTTGCCAAGCGTGGTATGAAACAAGTGTTCCTCCAGGCAGTCGCACGTATGGTGGTCTTATTGGAGCAGTGCCCTCATGTTTCACGCACCATTCACTCAGGCAGCGTTCCCTCAAACTTCAACAGCACACTCTTCGCATCTGCATTCCTCCACGCTCATACCTAGACCATGGCACGAGTTTGAAAATTCAAGGACGGTAGACTGTACAGAGATGGGCACTGGATTTCAGCCACATTCAATCATGTGGAGAATGCCCTTTTTTTTTTCAAAAATGCCCTCTACACTGGAACGCTATTACTAGGTCAGAGGTGACAGTTCTGAAATATGGACAGTGGCAGTTCTGAAATATGAACAGAACAGGAAAATAGGTAGAAAATAGAGTTACAAGGGTAGGAGTACTAAAATTAGGACTGGCTCTGATACCATGTCAGGCCAGGCAGTAACTCTGTTGGAAATAATACTGAGAGGGGGGGTGAATCAGTATTACCTAATTCTTTTAATAAATCTTCCTTATTTGTTCTTTGAATTAGTTTTGCATGTCAGTACCATAAAATAATGAGCATGAACAAAGAAAACAGATAGTCACACCAAAGAACACAAGATGTAAGGTGGAAACCCAATGTGGGTGAAAACCACCTGCTGCAATATGTCTCTATCTTCTTTCAAATTAGAAACTCCTTTTACAATGGTTTTGTACTAGTGCAGTCCTTTACCAGTACGCAGGCTGCAACCTGCAGAGAGCTACAACTCTCTCTCGTTTTCCAGTCTCTCCTGGAAGGGAGCTACAACCCCCTACTTCTTTTCTTACAAGGACCACTTTTCATAATTTTTCAAACTGGATCCATAAGCATCAAATGATCATCAAGTATAAGAGAATCACCCAGTCAACTGTAGTAACCAGATCAACAATAATAGAACCAAACCCAGAACACAGCAATGATAAACAGAGATTTTAAGAGAAGTAAGCAGCTTCACCCATGTACTGCCTGCTTACAGTAAGCACCCTGCTCAACTGCTTGCCTGCTTACGTACGCACTTTGCTCAACTGTTCGCCTGCTTATGTACGCACCTTGCTCAACTGCTCGCCTGCTTACATACGCACTGTATCCATTGAACTACCTGTGGACCTCCGCACCTGCAACCCTTCTGTGCCTGCGTACCGCGCGCACCTGAAACGCTTCGTTCCTGTGTATGTACGCACTTTTCTTTCACTGTACCTGCGTACCTTCGGGCATAGATGATTTCAAGACTTCAGAATTAACCCAGACAGTCAGATATACAGATCTGAACATGCGCCGAAGAGATATCAATCCATCAGTAGATTCGCCTTATTTAGATCTAGACATTACTCCCAAGAGATCATAATATTTCAGATCTAGCCCATAAGATATTCAACACAAAACATGGTCAAGCCAAATGATCTCCTTTGCTTTATATAAGAAATCTCTTCCTTAAATCATGGATCAATACCACGGGCCGACACCATAATAACACAAAATCGTCGGCTAAATACCAAAGGTTAAACATAAGAAACCCCACGTGTGCTTTTCTCTGCCTTGAAATGTGTGCACTGGGGGTACGCACCTCCTGAACGGGATAACTGTGGGTATGTACGCACTTTATGTAACATCGACTTGCGTGTACGCACCTTATGTAAGGTGTACCTGCGTACCCCTTATTTTCTTTAATATTTGATAGCTGATCATCAATCTCTGCTGCTGACTTGAAGTACTGTGATCTATCACCTGAATGGTTGCCATCAAGGACAACACTTTAGCCATAATGCCAACAATCTCCCCCTTTGGACTTGATGGCAACCTAAAAACTTCAGCTTCATTCTCCCCCTTTGACATCAAGGGCAAAGGGTTATGCTCCCCTAAGAACATGCTCCCCCTGAATATGAACCAGATCTACAACGAAGAACCATAATCCACCATGAAAGAGATAGAGACATATTGCAGCTACTTCCAAGATCTCCTTTTGCACATCCTCCATAATGCCAACAATGCATTATATGCTCCTCCTGAACCTGTACCATCAATCAGAAGAGGTTCAGCAATAAGATGATGCATCAACAACCCCCAGCTTTTGCCTGAGGTATTCAAAAGTGTCCCTGGGCAATGGTTTGGTGAGAATATCAGCAACTTGTTCCTTAGAAGGAACATACTCCAACTTGACCTTCTGTTCAAGCACTTGTTCCCGGAGAAAATGGTACTTGATTGGTATGTGCTTGGTTTTTGAATGCATAACAGGATTCTTTGAGATGCTGATTGCACTTATGTTATCACATAAGATGGGGATTGGTGGTGTACAAGTGATTTGAAAATCCTGCAAAGTCTGCATCATCCAAAGGAGTTGGGTGCAACAAGATGCAGCAGCAACATATTCCGCTTCAGCTGTAGACAAGGCAATTGAACTTTGTTCTTGCTGAACCAAGATACCAGTCTGGAACCCATAAAGAACGCACCACCACTTGTGCTTTTCCTGTCATCCACGCTTCCGGCCCAATCTGCATCTGTATAAGCATGAAGTGTAAGATCTGTATCTCTAGGATACCATAAGCCATAATTTTGAGTCCCTTGAAGATATTTGAAAATTCTCTTCACTTCCTGAAGATGAGTCTCTTTCGGATTTGCCTGAAATCTTCCAACTATTCCAACTGCATGCATGATGTCCGGTCGGGTACCTGTCAAATAAAGTAAACTTCCAATCATAGATCTGTAGGTTGGTTGATGTACTGCTGCAGATTCATCATTTGCACTGAGGCTACATCCTGTGACCATGGGTGTACATACTGGTTTTGCATCTTCCATACCATATTTCTTCAAAATCTGTTTGAGATACTTGGTTTGAGATAAAAAGATTCCTCCTTCTTTTTGTTGGATTTGCAAACCAAGGAAATATTTCAGTTCTCCTAGCAAGGACATTTCAAATTCTTTTTGCATGACCAAGGCAAAGCTTTGACTCATAGCTTCTTCATTGCTCCCAAAAAATAATGTCATCTACATACACAACAAGTATTAGCAATTTGTCATTTTCAACTTTTATATAAATATTGCTATCTGCTGATCCTTTTGAAAAACCTTGTTGATGAAGATATTTGTCCAAACGGTAGTACCAAGCCCTTGGAGCTTGTTTGAGACCATAGAGAGCCTTTTTCAATCTGCATACAAGATTTGGATCATTTCCAAGAATGAACCCATCTGGCTGTTCAATGTATACTTCTTCTTCCAAGTCTCCATTCAGAAAGGCTGATTTCACGTCCATTTGAAATACTTTGAAGTTTTGAAAACTTGAGAGAGCAAAGAACATTCGGATGGCCTCAAGTCTTGCAACAGGAGCAAAGGTTTCTTCAAAGTCTATTCCTTCTTGCTGCGCATACCCTTTACAAACAAGTCTGGCTTTGTTTCTAATTACTTCTCCATTTTCATTCAATTTATTTTTGAAGACCCATTTTGTTCCGATAACATTCTTATCCTTTCGTCTAGGAACCAGCTCCCAAGTGTTGTTCTTTTCGATCTGCTCAAGTTCTTCATCCATTGCTTTCACCCAACATTCATCTTTGCATGCCTCTTTCACATTTTGTGGTTCAGTAGAGGAGAGTAATGCCAAATAGCTTGAAGCTTCTGCAACTGTTCTTCTTGTTTGTACACCTGCTTCTTTCTTCCCCATAATCTGAGATTCTGGATGATTCTTCTGAACATATCTGGATGGAGTCTTTTCTTCTATTCTTGTTTGCTCCTCTGGTTCTTCTTGAGGTTCTTCTTCTTCTTCATTCTGTCGTTGAGGGTAGCCTTCATCTTATTCGACGTCTTCATGATGTACTTGCCTAGGAATGTATCCCTTCTCATCAACCACTACATCAATGCTGTCAACAATTCTGCCAAGTCTTTTATTGTAGCATTTGTATGCTTTGCTATGTGGAGAGTAACCAAGAAGAATGCCTTCATCTGCTCTAGGTTCAAGTTTGCCAAGCTGCTCATCAGTATTCTTGATATAGCATTTGCTCCCAAGGATTTTGAAGTGCTTTACCGAAGGAGTCCTACCACTCCAGAGCTCATGAGGAGTTTGAGTGCTGTTCACCCGGACATTTGTTTTGTTGAGAATAAAAACCGCAGCATGTGCAGCTTCACCCCAGAAAGTTGCGGGAGTTCCTGACTCATCAAGCATAGCACGAGCCATTTGTTGGACTGTTCTGTTCATTCTTTCCACAACTCCATTTTGCTGAGGGGTTCTTGCTGTAGAGAATTCTCTTCTTATCCCATGTTCTTCACAGAAATCGAAAAATTCATTTGAAGTAAATTCCCCACCTCTGTCGGATCTGAGGCACTTAATTTTGTGACCTGATTCATTTTCAACCAAGGCTTTGAAGGATTTGAATTTTCGAATGCTTCATCTTTGTGCTTCATAAGTCCTAACCAAACAAACCTGGAGAAATGTCAATGAATAATATCAAGTATTCTTCTCCTCGAGGTGTTCTTTTCTTGAAAGGACCGCATGTATCTGTATGTACTAGCTCAAGAGGCATGCTCGCTGAACCTTCTTTCTCTGGAAAGTTAGTTCTGGTTTGTTTTCCAAACTGACATGATTTGCATATGGTGTTGTCAGGAATTTTGATATCTGGAAGATCGCGAACTGCCTGATATTTGCATGCTTTCCTTATTTGTGAAAAGCTTAGATGTCCCAACCTCCGATGCCATAACCAGTGCTCATCATCCTTGCTCAGATAGCATTGTTGTTGTCCTTCTTCAAATATGTACAGATTATTTGGAGTTCTTTTGCCTTTGATCACTGTTTTACCTATATCAAGATCACGAACAAGACATCCATTTGATCTGAATATAACCTCGGTTCTTTGATCACACATCTGGCTGACACTTAGAAGATTATGCTTCAATCCATCAACATACAAAACATTTCCAGCCTTGACCTTTTCTTTTAACTGAGCAATGCCTTTTCCTTTTATAGTTGCAGGAGTATCATTTCCAAAAGAGACTTTCTTTCCTTTTTCTAGAGCAGAATATGACTCAAGTTTTTCTTTATCACCTGTCATATGCTTCGAACATCCACTGTCAATGTACCATAGATTTTCCTGTCCCTCTGCATAAAATGCTATCCCACATCTTTCTGTTTGTGGTTCCTTTATTCTCCATGTTTTGGTGCTTGAGGCTTGTTCCTTTTTCTGCTGAAACCTGCTCCTGCATTCAGAGTCTTCATGACCAAAGTTATTGCAAATAGAACATTCAACTTCATTTTCAAGAACCGAAAAGTTATTATAGGTCCCTTTTGTAATCCCGTCATACTTCTTTGTTTTTGAGCTTCCCTAGTCATGATTGTTTTATATGCAACACATTGAGCTGCTTTGTGACCAAAGTTATGGCAAGAAAAGCATTGTCCATTGAAGAAACTTCTGCGGTTATCGAATCTACCAGCCAATTGATTGTAATTTCTATTGCCATCTATTCTTGAACCAAATTGAGAAGATTTTACCTGTGGCTGGTTGTAGCTTTTGTTCACCCTTAAGATGGATTGCCCCTGATAGTTTCTGTTTGTAATTCATCCCTGCTTTACCTGATGATCTTCATTGTGCTTTTGCTCATTTCTTCTTGCTGCATCAAGATAACTTTTGAGGTGGATGCTTGAGAAGTTTCTCCATTATAGCCCAGACCTGTCTTGTTTAGTGGAGACCGCTGCACATTAATAATCTCATCCAAAGTTTCAGATCCTTTGACAAACTTGAGATTAATAGCTTTTGTTTTCTCAATCTCTTTTCTAAGACCAACAATTTCACCTTCTAATTTTTCAAGATGTTTTTCCTTTTCATCAATTTGAAATTGTAGAGTATCAATGATCATGTTCTTTTCTTCTATACATCTCTTGAGTCTAGTAATTTCATCATAAAGGTTATCCACATCTATAGCATCCATATAATCATCATCTTCAAATGCCATTAACAATTTATATTCGTTACCTTGTTCATCTTCATCACTGTTTGATAGACCATCACTATCTTCATGAGTGTAGTAGCTTTTCTTATTTGCGTTCTGTTTCTTGTTCCATCTAGCAGGTTCCTTTCCTTTATCCTTATAAGGACATTTTGCAGCATAATGACCTACTCTTCCACAAGCAAAGCATTTAAAAGGTAACTTACCTCTGAACCTTCCAGAACCCCTTTGAAGATTTCTGACAAAATTTGATTCTTCTTCCTCTTCTTCTGGGACGTGGCTTGCTTCATAATAATCTCCTTTGCCTGATGTCTTGAAAGCAGCTTCTCTTCTGTCTGATGGACCTCCCTTTCTCATTTCATAAGCAGTTAGAATTCCATGTAGCTGAGACATAGTAAGAATTCGTAGATTTTCCTTTTCTTCTATTGCAGATACTTTAGATTCAAACTTGGGGGACAATGATCTTAGAACCTTTTCAACCACAATAGCCTCTTTTATTTCTTCACCCAAATTTTTCATACAATTAACAACCTCATCTACCCGAAGAAAATAGTTAGCCACACTTTCATCATTATACATTTTGAGAGTCTCATACTGAATTCTGAGAGTTTGAAGTTTAGCACGCTTTACCTGTTCATCTCCTTCATAGCTCGTGACAATTTTGTCCCATATCTCTTTTGCGGATTTATAGTGCATTACCTTCATGAATTCTGATTGAGATATACATCCTAATAGAGTACTGACTGCTTTCGCATTTGTTTCATACTTCTTTTTCTCGGCTGCATCTGTAGGAGTAGCTGAAGGAAAAGCGTAGCCTGTCTCTACGATGTCCCAAACTTCTGTACCAAGAGATTGAAGATAGGCAATAACTCTTACCTTCCAATAATTGAAGTTTGTCCCATCAAAAACTGGTGGCCTGATTGATGCTTCTCTCTCGTAGTTGCTCATGATGAACGATCTACCTTCAAGCGATCAAGCTTCTCTGAAGGACCTGCTCTGATACCAATTGTTGGAAATAATACTGAGAGGGGGGTGAATCAGTATTATCTAATTCTTTTAATAAATCTTCCTTATTTGTTCTTTGAATTAGTTTTGCATGTCAGTACCATAAAATAATGAGCATGAACAAAGAAAACAGATAGTCACACCAAAGAACACAAGATGTAAGGTGGAAACCCAATGTGGGTGAAAACCACCTGCTGCAATATGTCTCTATCTTCTTTCAAATTAGAAACTCCTTTTACAATGGTTTTGTACTGGTGCAGTCCTTTACCAATACGCAGGCTGCAACCTGCAGAGAGCTACAACTCTCTCTCTCGTTTTCCAGTCTCTCCTGGAAGGGAGCTACAACCCCCTACTTCTTTTCTTACAAGGACCACTTTTCATAATTTTTCAAACTGGATCCATAAGCATCAAATGATCATCAAGTATAAGAGAATCACCTAGTCAACTGTAGTAACCAGATCAACAATAATAGAACCAAACCCAGAACACAGCAATGATAAACAAAGATTTTAAGAGAAGTAAGCAGCTTCACCCATGTACTGCCTGCTTACAGTAAGCACCCTGCTCAACTGCTCGCCTGCTTACGTACGCACCCTGCTCAACTGTTCGCCTGCTTACGTACGCACCCTACTCAACTGCTCGCCTGCTTACATACGCACTGTATCCATTGAACTGCCTACGGACCTCCGCACCTGCAACCCTTCTGTGCCTGCGTACCGGCGCACCTGAAATGCTTCGTTCCTGCGTATGTACGCACTTTTCTTTCACTGTACCTGCGTACCTTCGGGCATAGATGATTTCAAGACTTCAGAATTAACCCAGACAGTCAGATCTACAGATCTGAACATGCGCCGAAGAGATCTCAATCCATCAGTAGATTCGCCTTATTTAGATCTAGACATTACTCCCAAGAGATCATAATATTTCAGATCTAGCCCTCATAAGATATTCAACACAAAACATGCTCAAGCCAAATGATCTCCTTTGCTTTATATAGGAAAGCTCTTCCTTAAATCATGGATCAATACCACGGGCCGACACCATAATAACACAAAACCGTCGGCTAAATACCAAAGGTTAAACATAAGAAACCCCACGTGTGCTTTTCTCTGCCTTGAAATGTGTGCACTGGGGTACGCACCTCCTGAACGGGATAATTGCGGGTATGTACGCACTTTATGTAACACCGACCTGCGTGTACGCACCTTATGTAAGGTGTACCTGCGTACCCCTTATTTTCTTTAATATTTGATAGCTGATCATCAATCTCTGCTGCTGACTTGAAGTACTGTGATCTATCACCTGAATGGGTTGCCATCAAGGACAACACTTTAGCCATAATGCCAACAAACTCCTCAACCAAAAATTGATTTGTGTATTATTCCATCAGGTAGGTCTTCATTATATACATGAGGGAGTGATTGTTTACTTCATCTCTCGATGACTGTTCATATTACTTATTTATCTATTTACATTATATTCACCCAATCCTGAGGATTAGGTGTCAACTATTTTTCATATGTGGGTGACTTCTCCTTAAATAATAAACAACTAGAACTAGCCTAGAGTGTTCTGAAATTTCCTTGTGGGAAAGGTCACACACCTCGATTGTTTGAACAATACACACACACACACATATATATAGTCCGACTTTAGGCTTTTATGAGTCAATTTTCTAGTGGGCTCGACTTTAAACCATTGGCATTCATCAAAAAGTAAACCCCTGAGCCATGCACTCTATCATTTTATGGGAAAATCGACAACAATGACAACAGATAGTGGAACTTCAAGATAAGCTTTCTCTCCCACCACAATCGGTATAACATTCTGACATCATTTGAACTAATGCTCTCGATCTCTTGAGAACATTTCAGGGCATTCTACCAAGGTGTTTCCATGGTGTTGTATGGTTCCAAGGTTCGCTTTATCACAGAGTCACACTAACACATACAATGATAATATTTTAGGCTTTTTCACCTTTCTTAATTGGATAAGTGACCATGGGCATGGATTTGATGAATGCTACATAGTCTCGTCACTCGATTTCTTTCTTGCATGTATTTAGTGAGATAAAACCAAGGGACTATCTTACCTAAATCTCAAACTGAGAGAGTCTCATTTACAAAGAGACTAAGAAAATAATTTACAAACAAGTGCCTAGAGGTGACCTAATGAAAATCCATGTTAATTCAAAATCAAGAATATGTACAAAGATATTTATGGACCTCCTATCCAAATCCTTTTTCAAAATTCACTAGGGAACTCCTCCCTTGTCCTACACTCATAACTTATGTACAATAACATTGCTTAGAAATATCTATACAGAAAAAGAAATATTTGACATATGTCCAACAGACCAAAACCACCTAACAACTAATCTAAAACTTTTTATTTTTACATAAGCCCACCTAGGAAAAATATCCTAACAACCAAATAATCTAGAATTTAGACACTTTCTCCTACATTAAATTCTTATAATTCCCAATTTATAAAAAATAAAAGTGCAGGAAATTAGATCCCCTTCAGAATATACATGAACCTTTGAGTCTTAAACAAATTAGTGTCTTCCTAGGATGATGCTCCTGCATCAAACTCCCGAGGTAAAGAATTTTTTTTACCTCCTGGTCAAAACCTCCACGACCCCAAACAATGTGTTGTTTATGGGGGTTTCATTGGGGGAGAAATACCATAACACATGCATTCATATTGGGGGATATATATTGAGGAAAAAATGACGACATTGAGCATATAGAAGGGGGTAAAAGGATTTTATATTGACGGGTATAAAAAATGGAGCTCAAAGTTAATGAAAAAATATAAAGGGGTACAAAAAATTTCAATGAAAGAATGGATACCTACAATATCTAGTGAAAGTATGAGTTTTTTAAATTCGGGAGGTGTAATGGGTTAGTATTGGTAGGGGGTTAAATACTGGATTTTTAGAGGTGTTTTGCAATATGTAGTCAAAGTAAGGGTATTGTTTAGTATACCATGAACACACATGATATTTTAGAGGTTCATTGAGTGAATCCCCCATGGTGTTGTTGTTGCTCACATAGCTAGTCATGTTGTTGCTTCAGTCATGACTTCAGTCTACCAGGATCTCACACTTGATTCTTCACTCTGCCACTCACTTTGCTAAGGCATCCTTACATAGTCAACTTGATGTTGGTTGTCCTCTTCCTTCCTCAATTCCATATTCTACTTTGCAATTGCTTCACCTCTGCCATGCTAATGTAGTTCCCTATAGCCAGCCAAGTGCTGAAATTGATTATTCTTTCCTCACCATTGTACCATACCTTTTGTTAGTGTCAGTCTTTCCAGCCTTCCTCCAGTGATCAAATATGCTCTTACAAAGTGGTCTCAGAGTGTCAAGGTCAAATTTTGTCATTTCAGTGAGTCTTCAAGCAAAATTTGGTCACTAGGCATTAGGTCTAGGGTTTTCTTTCACTCCTTCTAAAGTTGTCCAAATGCCAATCTATGTCACTATTCAGCTAAGTCTATCATCATTCATAGGGTTTTCATTATCATGTCAGTGTCTAATGAGTCATTTTACACCTTGTTCATGCTTCAGTTGCGCCTAGGTAAGGTCATTTCCCTCTCCTAGGGTTTTGGAGGTAATTTCTCTTGGACGGTCAAATCATCGGCAAAACTTGTATCCTGATGTTCATACACCTTCCCCTATCCTTCATGTACCTTATCAAACACTTTCCATCACTGAGATCCCAAAAATTCCTCATTTTTGCACAAACCCTAGTTTCTAGCTACAACCTGGCAATTTTCTAGGTTTGGCCTGTGTTTTGCCCTTTCGGGCCCCTTCCCCTCGCTCAATATCTGAGATTCTAATTTCCCCTACTTCCTAACATCCCTTCCCACTCCCAAAAAATTCCCCAAGAATTTAGAAGCCCCCTATCCCCTTCATTTTGCTTCATTTCCACGAAATTCCTTGTTTCACACATCGGGATCAGTTTCACTCAAAAGATGTTTCAAAGCAATCAA
Source organism: Pinus tabuliformis (assembly GCA_031772625.1). Lineage (NCBI taxonomy): Eukaryota > Viridiplantae > Streptophyta > Pinopsida > Pinales > Pinaceae > Pinus > Pinus tabuliformis. The sequence goes on along the minus strand of CM062819.1, from coordinate 1,562,718,993 downwards.
AGATGAATTTGGGAAAAATTAAAGAGGTTTTTGTCCACAACAGGCCAAGGAAGAAAAACCTCCTTCATTTTTTGCACAGGTGTCATGGTTTTAAAGAAATGTTAAAAATACAATTGCCAGATCCAAGGAGGTTGGCCAAGGCACTAAAACGACAGAAAAGGCCCGATCCACTCCAAATTTTGGCCAAAGCCTCTTTGTTTGAGCATGGTACTTGATTGGGGACTCCCAGCCCAAATTTCAAGAAATTTGGAGAAAATTTTGTCAATTGTGAATTTTTTGTGCCAAACACAGGTTTTTGCCCTCAACGCGTAGCGCGCCGCGCACGACCCTTAAGATGGGCAACTCCATTTTAGGAAAACTCAGCATTTTTGGATTTTTCATGCAAAAATACACTTGCTCAGCAATTTCCAAGAAATTTCACCAAGTTTTGAGCCTCTAGAAGGTCAAAAAACATGCAAAAAATGACTTTCTGCCACTTTTTTGACACACAGGAAGCAGTCTTGGGAGATTGCAATTTTGGAGGGGAAAATGGACACCAAATTCAGAAATTCCACTTGGGTTGGAAATTAGACATCCAGAACTTTCCAAAAAGCCCACTTTTGCCTCATTTGGACACCTGGAAGTGCCTCAAAAGTTGCTCCAAAGGCGCGCTACGCGTTCAGAATCAGGGCGCTACGCGTTGGGCAATTTTCACAGAAATGCACCTACAGCTCAGCAAAACGCAGTTTTGACTGGATTTGACTTTTTGGAGTGGATTTTGATCCTCCTTGATGTAAATGATGTAATTTTATGATACTTTGACACTTATTTATCTCTTCTAGAAGATTCATTCATGAAATAGGCAAAAATTTAATGAATGAATTGGTTTCCTAGCTTATAGAGGCAAGTTGTTTTGACTGCCTAGATTTTAGTGCTCAGTTTGGAATTGGTTGAAACAGCTCGTAGGATAGTGAGCTCGACCCCTAGAGGCAAGGAAAGATGTTAGATTGCCTATATTATGTACTTTCTTGGTCATTTTCATGGTTGGACTCTTGAGGGAGAAGCTTCTATTGTATTACTCATTGTATCTCTGCAATTTTTGGCAAAGGAAGACCAGGGTTTTGCAGTCCTTTTTGGGATTCCTGTGGTTACATGTATTGATGGTGTGTTTCTCTTTGTACTTGTAAGTTTTTTATGTGATTCATCTTCTTACTTTTCCTTCTGCAAATTAGGCAAATGAAGTGTTAAAGTAGAATTCATGATTGCCATGCTCTGCTTTTAAGTTTGCTTAATATCAATGTTTTCATCTGTTTAAGGAGAAATCAAGGTGTTCACTTGCTCTCCTTAGCTCCTCACCAGTCATTCTTGCCCATAGAATTCTTTCAAAGGCATCAATACAGTCTCCTACCTTGCCCCAAAGAACCCCCTGCAAAAACTGTGTCCAATCCCCACACCCAAAATTGCCTTTCCCTGATTTTCCACCAAAATCCTAAAAATCTCAAATCAAACCTTTTATCAGTTTACTAGCATAAAATCAGTGTTCTTTATTGGTTATCTCCTCCCTTTGAAGATCTTTGCCGAGATATACCGGAGAGAGCCCTCTCCTGCCCCGTAGGGCTAGCTATGAGGCTAAGTGGTTTGATGTTGCCTTGGAGTTTGCCTTTCTCAGCCTGAGGTGAAATTTCAAGCGCTAACATATTGGCGACCATACTGGGGAGAACAAACTTGTTTGTGGGTTGATGTGTTTGTCTCATAAGTCTTAGACGGAGCCTGAAGTTATGCCAGGTAGCCTTCAAAACGCTTTTGCTTTGCATAAGTGGAAGTAGATAAACGTTGCTTCAGTCCATCTCCGTGAGCTTGTGAATACAACACTTCATTTGCATTTTACCCCAGTACATGTATCAATTTCAGATCTGATTGTCGATGGTGGACAACGATCAGACACTGACAAGGCTGAAATCATTCACTAGCGACTCCTTCACTGAAAACTCCAGAGATCAATGCTTCATGGTGACTTCACTGCAGAGAGATCAGTAGCTGTGAGATTTTCAAGATGGACCGAATCACAAGAAGATATGCTCCCTTGAGCCGAGATCACATCCCTGGTTTTCCAAATAAAATTCCAAAGGTAGATTAGTCAAGGAATCTGCCTATATTTAATGATGATGGTAAGAAGGATGCTGCTTTACATCTAGTTAGATTTCATATGCATATTCGCAAGTTGAAGGTGGATTTTCCTGAAGATTGCTTGATGAAGATATTCCTGGCCACTATGGAAGGTGCAGCTCAATCCTGGTATGAAAATTTGCCGCAGGCCTGTATTTACTGTTTAAAGGATTTTCATGCTATGTTCATTGAACGATATAAGGACTCTTATCCATCATTAAATTTGGTTCATGACTGTTGCAAACATGCTTCTACTTTTATTGAAAGTCTTGAGAAATACTATGAAGATGATAATTTTATGGATGTTGAAATCATGGAGGCCCTGTATGAAAATCCGTTTCAGTAGCATAAAGAGAACCGAGAGGATTCCCATAGAGACGATCATGAAAATTTGCACCAAGACCAAGATCTTAGTACGGTGGAAAATGAAACAATTTCGCATCTTGACAGTCAACAGGAATTGCATGAAATGGATCAACAGTATGAGGAAAATCTGTGTACTCCTTCACTTGAAATCAATGAAGACACTCACTGTGTGAACAAAAGAAAACAAAAGGTATTATCTCCTCTATCTGAAGATGAGATAGATCTACTTTTGAGAGGTCTTGTTCCAGCTCAAGTTAACGCAGAAATGCAGTGTGCACATGGTCAAGAAGATGATGGTGGACCTTCTTCCTCTTCTGAAAAGAATGACAGTCTTGTAAGCAGATTTATAGATCAACAGGTTGAAATTTGTTATATGGCTGAAATTGATGAAAGAGAAGAGCTTGTTTCAGATCTTCCCACAGAAGAAGACATCATGCAGATTGTAGAATGTGATATCCAAGCATACCAAGATTCAGATTGTGATGACCAGGAATATCTTGTGCTGAAACCCATCAAGGAGAACTTTGCTGTTGAGATCATCTGGCATGAAGAAAACAGAGTTACAAATCTAAGTGCTCCCATCTCATCAGAACAGAGTCTTCATGAGGAGGTCATTCAGTCTGCTCATGAACAGCAAGGTGAGATCTTTGCTCAAGCAAGTGAAAAAGTTTCTTTGAGTGAATTTGTGGCAGACGATATAAATGATAATATTGTGCTTGATAATATTGAAGAATGTAATAAGGAACTTGATAATTTGGTTGTGATATCATATGAATATGACCTACCATATTGTCCGACTACAGAAGATCATAGCATACAGGATTACCTTTCAGATTCTTCGTATGTTTCATGTGCTGAAATGTTTTTCCAAGAAGAGATCTGCTCATCCATTTGTTCAGAGTTTTTTGAAACCTATGAGCATACTTTTATTGAAGCACATGATGAAGGCAGATCAGAATTTGAAACAAAGGACACCTTGTTCTTTCAGCAGGAGGTGGCAATGGCAAATCTTCATGTTTTTTACGATCCTCTAGCAAGTTTGTTGCAGCCAGCAGTGAAAGTGTTTATTACAGTGTTTTGTTGCAGCCATGGTCAAATATGTTTTTGGATGCCCAGTGATAGGTTTGTACTATTGACTAGAAGATCTAATCAGGAGAATCAATCAAGAAGGCATCTGCTTGATTGGTTGCATTGGCATTTTGATATAGTTTGATGGTATATTGTCTTGTAAGAAACACAGGTGGTTGTCATCATGATTTCAAATCTTGATGGACTGCTGCCCTTCAATAAGCTTTGTAAGTTCTAGTTTTAGTTAAGTCAATCATGAGTCATTTATGAGTCAGTTTTCAATTATGTTGGTTTCATAATTGTGTCGGCTTGATTCAGGTTTTAGTCAATAAATGAGTCAAAGTCTTGTGTCGTTTTCCAAAATAATGACTCCATCGCCCAATGGATGAAGGCACTGTCTAGCTCTTACAGAGATCTGCGGTTCTTGGCACCTCCAAGGAGCTACCATCCCCATTGGAGCCAATGTTAGTTTCAGTCTTTCCAGCCTTCCTCCAGTGATCAAATATGCTCTTACAAAGTGGTCTCAGAGTGTCAAGGTCAAATTTTGTCATTTCAGTGAGTCTTCAAGCAAAATTTGGTCACTAGGCATTAGGTCTAGGGTTTTCTTTCACTCCTTCTAAAGTTGTCCAAATGCCAATCTATGTCACTATTCAGATAAGTCTATCATCATTCATAGGGTTTTCATTATCATGTCAGTGTCTAATGAGTCATTTTACACCTTGTTCATGCTTCAGTTGCGCCTAGGTAAGGTCATTTCCCTCTCCTAGGGTTTTGGAGGTAATTTCTCTTGGACGGTCAAATCATCGGCAAAACTTGTATCCTGATGTTCATACACCTTCCCCTATCCTTCATGTACCTTATCAAACACTTTCCATCACTGAGATCCCAAAAATTCCTCATTTTTGCACAAGCCCTAGTTTCTAGCTACAACCTGGCAATTTTCTAGGTTTGGCCTGTGTTTTGCCCTTTTGGACCCCTTCCCCTCACTTAATCTCTTAGATTCCACTTTCCCCTGCTTCCTAACATCCCTCCCCACTCCCAAAAATTTCCCCAAGAATTTAGAAGCCCCCTATCCCCTTCATTTCGCTTCATTTCCACGAAATTCCTTGTTTCACACATCGGGATCAGTTTCACTCAAAAGATGTTTCAGAGCAATCAAAGATGAATTTGGGAAAACTGAGAGAGGTTTTTGTCCACAACAGGCCAAGGAAGAAAAACCTCCTTCACTTTTTGTACAGGTTTCATGGTTTTAAAGAAATGTTAAAAATACAATCGCCAGATCCAAGGAGGTTGGCCAAGGCACTAAAACGACGGAAAAGGCCCGATCCACTCCAAATTTTGGCCAAAGCCTCTTTGACTGAGCATGGTACTTGATTGGGGACTCCCAGCCCAAATTTCAAGAAATTTGGAGAAAATTTTGTCAATTGTGAATTTTTTGTGCCAAACACAGGTTTTTGCCCTCAACGCGTAGCGCGCCGCGCGCGACCCTTAAGATGGGCAACTCCATTTCAGGAAAACTCAGCATTTTTGGATTTTTCATGCAAAAATACACTTTCTCAGCAATTTCCAAGAAATTTCACCAAGTTTTGAGCCTCCAGAAGGTCAAAAAACATGCAAAAAATGACTTTCTGCCACTTTTTTGACACACAGGAAGCAGTCTTGGGAGATTGAAATTTTGGAGTGGCAAATGGACACCAAATTCAGAAATTCCGCTTGGGTTGGAAAGTAGACATCCATACCGTTCCAACAAGCCCACTTTTGCCTCATTTGGACACCTTGAAGTGCCTCAAAAGTTTCTCAAAAGGCGCGCTACGCGTTCAGAATCAGGGCGCTACGCGTTGGGCAATTTTCACAGAAATGCACCTACAGCTCAGCAAAACGCAGTTTTGACTGGATTTGACTTTTTGGAGTGGATTTTGATCCTCCTTGATGTAAATGATGTAATTTTATGATACTTTGACACTTATTTACCTCTTCTAGAAGATTCATTCATGAAATAGGCAAAAATTTAATGAATGAATTGGTTTCCTAGCTTATAGAGGCAAGTTGTTTTGACTGCCTAGATTTTAGTGCTCAGTTTGGAATTGGTTGAAACAGCTCCTAGGATAGTGAGATCGACCCCTAGAGGCAAGGAAAGATGTTAGATTTCCTATATTATGTACTTTCTTGTTCATTTTCATGGTTGGACTCTTGAGGGAGAAGCTTCTATTGTATTACTCATTATATCTCTGCAATTTTTGGCAAAGGAAGACCAGGGTTTTGCAGTCCTTTTTGGGATTCCTGTGGTTACATGTATTGATGGTGTGTTTCTCTTTGTACTTGTAAGTTTTTTATGTGATTCATCTTCTTACTTTTCCTTCTGCAAATTAGGCAAATGAAGTGTTAAAGTAGAATTCATGATTGCCATGCTCTGCTTTTAAGTTTGCTTAATATCAATGTTTTCATCTGTTTAAGGAGAACTCAAGGTGTTAACTTGCTCTCCTTAGCTCCTCACCAGTCATTCTTTCCCATCTGATTCTTTCAAAGGCATCAATACAGTCTCCTACCTTGCCCCAAAGAACCCCCTGCAAAAACTGTGTCCAATCCCCACACCCAAAATTGCCTTTCCCTGATTTTCCACCAAAATCCTAAAAATCTCAAATCAAACCTTTTATCAGTTTACTAGCCTAAAATCAGTGTTCTTTATTGGTTATCTCCGCCCTTTGAGGATCTTTGCCGAGATATACCAGAGAGAGCCCTCTCCTGCCCCGTAGGGCTAGCTACGAGGCTAAGTGGTTTGATGTTGCCTTGGAGTTTGCCTTTCTCAGCCTGAGGTGAAATTTCAAGCGCTAACACCTTTCATACTCCCTTTACCAACATCGTTATTTCCTCAACCTCCATGTATATTCTACCTTCTTTGCCGGTACATGTTGTTTCTTCCTTTCCAGTTTAAATTATTGCTATCAGTCATACTTGTAAACATCTCCCAATATTGCGGGACTTTATTCTTCACATGATTCCATCCTACATTATTGAAGTATATCCACCCTTTCTATATTTTCTCTATGAAGAATAAATAGAGAATATGCTCATAGCAGTAAATTGTTAGCTTTTGTAGCATCAAACAAAGTTCTAGGCTTGAGACTTGGTGGAGATGCTAAAACACAGGAGTTATCCAAAACCCAGAAATAGTTTATGGAGAGATGACTCAATTAAATTAATTGACCATAATTAAACATTTCCTAAGTCTAACTTAGGAAAATTGGTTAATTAATAGGAATTAATTGAGAAAGGTGTGAATTATCTAGAAACTCACACAGATAAACTTAGAGATAATCTCAACCATTGATTAAGATTTAATGTGGGTTGTCAGAGTCACAACTAGAGATTATAAGAAGAGGTTAATGGGTAGACGGAGAACACACATTACAGATACTAAGTGATCTAGACAGTTTGATACTCTAGTGTAGGTGACCAGCAGAAGAAATCAAGTTAGAGGTCGAGTAGCAAGTGACAGAGGGGCAGAGATAATGATCCAGAGGAAGATTTCTAGTTCCGGAGAGGAAAAAATAATCGATAGAAATATTCCACAGTGAGGCTAGCCCAAAACAACCGCAAAGGTCATGTGTATTTTTTTGATGGGCCGCAATTAGGGTTATGCGGGTTTTCCTTATACAACTGTGAGGACTGCACAAGTTTTCCTAGCACAGCCGCATAGATCGCTAGAAGAAAAAATGATTTGCATAGGGGTTGGATGACCAAATTTTAGAGGGAGATAGAGGTCGAGGTTTGTTTGTGAAGGGAGAGAATTTTCTCTCCAATTTTTTTTGTCAAATTCTTGTTGATTGGATATCTAGTTGGGCTTCCAAAGATTATACTTAGAATTCACTACTGCATAATAAAATAAACCCTCATCTACTGCACAAATTTCCCCACATTGATGCAGCCATATTCTAGAGCAACAATTGCAGACTAGTAGCAATCAGATGTCGAAGAGAAAAAGGCAGGAGGCTCGGTAGCAGAGTCAACAACAATGCAAATTTTCCAGTGAACAATGCAGAGGCTAGTAGCAGTCATATGCTCAGGAGACATTTGCACGACAGTCACATCGTCGATTCAATGTTTTGGATGCTTATTTGTTCCAGTAGTTGCTGTCATCACTCAGGTTGTCCTTCTGGTCGGCTCAAAAGGATAAGGCCGAGGTAACCACTGACCAATATTTGGACTGCAGGTTCTAGCCCACCTGCAATCAGAGAGGGCTCTCTCTTTCTGATTTAGCTTTGTTGAAGATGATTTTAGGCTAGTTATTGAGTTCAAGGGGTTTTGTTGTGTTTTTTTGTGGGAAGGATGATGCTTTCAAGTAAAGAGCAGGGATAGCATGAAAGTTTTAGAACCATTGGGCGTGGAGTCAAGGAGTAGGACTGCTAGTGCGTTTCCTGGTCACAAGAAGGAATATGGAGCAAGCTAGTTGTATATGAAACAATCATTCAAGGTAAAAGAGATGGATTAAAGGCTAAGGAATGAGGGGCAATTAAGAATCTCTCATTCAGGTTAGCAAAGAGAAGACAAATGATCCCTATCTAGGAGCAGTTAAGAATTCCTAGATAACAGTCATTCATATGTGAAAATAGGTCAAACATGAGCCATAACAGAATTCATATTTATGCCTAATTCAAGAGGAAAACATTAAGAAGCCACAAAAACTGAGCATAGAGTGCAACTTGAGCATAAATGAAATTGAAATAACAGAGGTGAAGAACACTTATTGATTCATATTGCAGCACAAGAATTCCGCATTCAATTCTTCAAACCATTAGACACAGAGCAGACAGTCATTCCTCCAAAGCTTTTCAGCAATCTTTGATTAAGTAAAACATCTCAGATATCCAGTGCGAGTCACTAATGAAGATTATCAACCAACCAACCCTTTAAACAATATAGAGGGTCGGTATAAATAGGGAAAATTATCCAAAAATTAAACTATTACAGCCGACCTAAATAGGTCTGAAAGAAAATCATTACTTTAACCTAATCTTATCCAGAAATAAATGCATGAAAATATCTTTGAGCTGCGCTGAGGGCAACTGTATCAAAACTGAGTTAATGTCTGTCCTAGGTGGCTCAGTGCAGTGCTCCTGTAATAACTGTGATTTTTCCTTTATCTCCACCTTTAACTTGGTTTTGCTGGTGTTTTGCTGGCATTAATGTGCACTAATCCCGACCAGATAGGCTTTTAAATGGCCTTAACTGCTTTGCTGACTTTGATGAAGGTTTTTAATTTTCACCTACTTTGATGTTGTTGAACTGATACTCTTTGCCGCTTCATCTTCCCTCTGATACTCTTTGGCGCTGATCCTGGAGTCTTTAATATCTTCTGAGTGGTTTGGACTGTCCCATCAATCTTTCATGGCAGTTGTTCGGCCTTCTGTTGCTTTAAAAAGTCTGTTTGCCCCTTTCTAAATGCTTCGCGAAGAAAATCGGGTCATTCTACGCCTTTTCGGGCTTGCTGGGGGCTGCGCAGTGAGGGGCTTTCCACTTTGGCCTATTTCCCGTAGCCATGCGCGATTAGCGATAGGCGCTAATCGCGCATGAAAAACTGCCTCAGAATATGATTCGAGGCTTCCTAGGCTGCGATTTGTGCCTTTCGCACTTTTTGACGATGACGTCAGCATGATGTTAGCGATGGGTCCCAGTACGGTGGTGACGTGGTAGGATGACGTCAGTAGTACAGCCAGGTGACGTGGCGGTACGGTGAAGGAGGTGACTTGGCGGTATGGAGGCAGCTACGTGGCAAGGACACAGTGGCAGGAGGCCGGCGTGGGATGGTGATGCGGCAGGATGACGTGGTGCTGACGCAGGAGGGGGGAAAGATGGTTTATGGTTTCGGGCACACCACCTATCCGCGTAGGTGGTTTCGACAGAGGGGGCTCCGCCACAGCCGGGAGGGTGACGCGTGGCGGGAGTACGATGGCAAAACCGCCGATCTCCCGGGCGTTAACCCTCGGCGGCTTCGGAGATGAAAAGGCCCGCCCACCGTTGATCTGGGGCACGGGCGATCGGACGGCTGGCGGAATGGATGAGGCGGCGGAGGGATAAGGGACGGGGCCCGCGGTGCGTTTAATAAATTTATTGTATGGTCGGGGGGTTTAAACATTAGGAAAGTGGGTTATGGGGTTATAAACGAGTAGGGCAAATATTTCGTGGGTAAGACTTTAGGATAAGGGCGGAACATGGGTTTTGTAGGTTTAGGGTTAGGGGAAAAAGGTTATTAGTTTGACCAGATGTCAGACTAACTCCTATTAGGACACGGATGGGCTAATAACAACCCCAGATGGACTGTTATTTCCCGGACTTAGGAAAATATGGCTATAGTGCCGGGAAGGGGGTATTATTATTTTTTGGGATTTTTATATATTTTTGCATATTAGGGAATAGGGAAATGATTCAGGGAGCTTAAATAATAGAGTTAGGAGTTAATGTGAAAATGACAGGAAAGCGCTAAGGTGAGGGACCTTAGGCTATTTGAAGGGGAACAGGACTCACAGAGTGAAACAACAGTACTCCTAAGCAAAGAGGACCTTTACTTAGGCAAATATAATGGAAGATGATGAACTCAAGAGTTATCAAGCAGATCTTGACCTCTTTAGGGAAGTTAGTGAGTGATTTTAGGGGAATAAGAAGAAGGGGAAGTTAGAGATGTCCAGCTTGAGCTCCTCCAAATGGAAAACTGCCTTGTAGCTGTGATCTGAAGTATAATATCACTTTAAAACACAAAACTGATCACATACCAACATTTTGCAACTTCAAAAAACTACCTACCCAGCCTATTTACCTAGCATTTTTCCTTCTTTTTGGTTTGGGTGCACTTAGACTTGCAGACCCTTCTTTACAATTTTTCTTTTGTCTTCCCTCCTATCTAAATCTACACTTATTTCTGCCAAGGGCCCAGATTAAGCAGTTGGGCTCCTTCGATTCTCTACCTATCTACAAATCTACCAAGATTAAACTGTTTGGACAAATATCAATTCTCTACATTCTATAACAAGAAATTGAAACCTAAGGAAGCCAAGATTAAGCTGTTTGGACTTCCCTTTTACAGAACATTCTTCAAAAATGGTTAAGTAATCAAAATTGGAATACAACAGTGGCATTTGGACTGGCACATTTTCATGGCCTCTTCTTTGGTCTCTTTAAGAAATATGGAGCATTGCAGTATGCAAAGTATGACATATTTGGCATGTAAAACTGTCAATCATGAAAGATGAACACCTATTGCAATAGGAGGCTAACAGTGGCTCCACTTGGGGATGGATTTTCCTTGTGAAAAGCCAAGAACAGCAGGTCAGATTGCCTTGATCTTCTATTGTTGCTGTAGATTGAAAAACTTCTTTATGCTGGCTGTTAAAGTGTGAAACTTTGAAATATGAACAACTCCCTCCTCAACTGAATTTCTGTGAAGTGTATAGCGTCGCCTGATTTCTTCTGCGTGCTTGATATTATGTACAGTATTGCTTGAGTATTGTGCCTTTGAAGAACATAGATCAAAACTAATGTGTTTCCTTTAGCTCTGGTCTAGAAACAGTTGCTGATGTGAAATTAAAAAATTGCTCCGCTCTTATTGATACTTTTTAACTGAAGACTGCAAGCTGTCCACTGTTTGCTTTTACCATGAATTTCTGTGATTTAACAATGCTACTATTGCTATTTTACCGAGAGTAATGCAGAGACAGAGCTTCAAAAATGGAATACTGGCAACTGGCTGTGTCCTCACAAACATTGCTGCTGCTCCTCTAACACTCAGACTGCTTATACAAAAACTAAAAACAAAGCGGTGATATATACAAATATCAATGTACAAAGAGATATGTACAGAGCTGGATTATATCCCTTTAAAAGGGATGATAGTAATGTTTCAGCATTCGGCCATTTACATGGCCTTCTTCAGCCATGCTGCCCTCTACAGATTTGAGAAAATATGTGTTATTTCCCTGAACAGCAGAAATAACGAATGGCCCTTTCCATAAAAAATTGAATTTTGCATGTTTTCCCTTGTCTTCTCTTCGTGAATCCCACCTTAGAATCCTGTCACCAATATAGAAATCCTCAGCCTTAGCTCTCTTATCAAACATCCTTTTGAGATTTTCTTGCAAAATCTGAGCTCTGTCATAAACTTGCTCTCTGGTTTGCTGAAGATGAATGGTTTCGTTGATTCTTCGTTGAATGTCGTTTGGTTCAGCTTGAATCTCCTGTAACAGTCTGATAGTAGGAATGCCCAAAGATGAAGGAAACCCGGCTTCCATGCCATATACTAGCTCATAAGGGCTCATCCCAATGGATTTCTTTGTTGAAAGTCTGTTGGCCCATAGGGCATTTGTGAGCTTTCTATGCCAGTGCTTCTTGTTTTCTTCTAGCACTTTCTTTATGATATTAATCAGGCTCTTATTAGATGACTCAGCCAAGCCATTACCTTGGGGGTAATAGGCTATGGAATGCCCCAAGGTGATGTGAAATTTGTGGCAAAAATTGGTCATTTTTTTGGATTTAAAATTAGCAGCGTTATCAGTAATGATCTTCTCAGGGCAGCCAAATCTAGAAAGGATGTTGCACTCAAGGAATTAGATAATGATGGTGTCATTGGCTTGTCTGCATGGGATGGCCTCAACCCACTTAGTGAAATAGTCGGTGGCTGTTAAAATCCATTTGTGCTGGCCTGAGGAAGAGGGATGGATTTCTCCAATGAAGTCAAGACCCCATTGTTGAAAAGGCTTTTCAGTTGAGATGGGTTTAAGGGGCAGGTGCAACAACTTTCTTTTGCCCTCAAAGATTTGGCATTTGTGACATGAAATGACAAACTTTTTTACATCTGCAAAAAGAGAGGGCCAATAGAAACCAACCCTTAGAATTTTATCAGCAGTGGACTTCCAATATAGATGCCCTCCACAGTCACCTGCATGGAATTCTTTCATGACATTGTTAGTTTCATTCATGACTAAACAATTAAGCAATATACCTTCATGATTTTTCTAGAATAATGCACCATCTATGACACAAAACTTTGAAGCTTTCATTCTTAAAAATCTTTTCTTAGTTCTGGACAATCCTGGGGGAGCAAACATGTTTAACAATACAAAGCATATATTAGCATACCATGGGGATTGCAAAAAGGTTTCACTGATCTGTGGAGTCGCCAGCTCCTGTTCATTGTCCAATTGGTTAATGTCTAAGGCTTGAAAGTTTGTTTCAGACATCAGTTTGGCTAAACCTTGTCCCTTTATGAGCTTGGTTGGTTTTATTTCTATGTCATACTCAAGGATGTTTGCAATCCATTTGCCTCTTTTGCCCTCTAATCCCTCTTGGGTTAATATGTCTTTTACAACAACATTTGGGACATAGGCAATCACATGTGAATATAAAATGTACACTCGGAAATCTTTGATTTCTTTGACCAGGGCATAGGCCTGCTTCTCCATGATTGGGTATTTCAAAGGGGCATCTCTTAAGGCTCGGCTGAAAAATGCAATTGGCTTTTCAGCTCCCTGATCATCCTTTTGCAAAAGGACAGCAGCTATGGTGTGATCAGATGCAAAAGAAAATATGATAAAGTCCCTATCAAATTGTGGACTTGTGAGGACAGGGGCTTGGGTTAAGGCAGATTTTATGCACTCAAAGGCTTGTTTGGTTTCAAGAGACCATGTTACCTTGGCATCCTTTTTTAACATGTTGCTTAACAGTCTTATCAGCTCAGCTAGATTGGGAATAAATCTCCTTAGGAAGTTGATCTTTCCCAGGAATGCTTGCAACTCTTTTATGTTTCTTGGATATGGGATTTGGAGGATGGCTTGGATTCTTTCAGAATCAATTCTAATCCCGTTCTTTGATATGATATGGCCAAGGAGTTTACCTTCTTCAAGGCCAAAGAGGGATTTCTTGGGGTTCAAGGAAATGCCATATTTCCTACATGTCATGAATATTTGCCTCAAATGTTTCAGGTGCTCTTGATCAGATTTAGAGAAAGGGGTTAGATCATCAAGATATACAACTAGGAAATCATGTATTTCTTTGGCAAATGCAATATCCAGTTCCCTTTGAAAGGTAGCACCAACGTTTTTAAGTCCAAATGGCATCTTCACATACTTAAATGTTCCCCACGGTGAGGTAAAGGCTATCTCATCTTGGTCATCCGGGTGAACCAGTATTTGATTGAAACCTGAAAATCCATCTAGCAAAGAAATTCTAGATGATCCCACTACTCTGCAGAATATGATCCATTTTGGGAAATAGGTAGTGGTCTTTTAGGGAGACTTGGTTTAAATTTCTTAGGTCTACACATAGCCTAATCTCTCCTGTCTTTTTCCTTGTAGGAACAGGATTGGATACCCATTCAGAAAATCTGATGGGTGCTATGATACCTGCTTCAAACATTCTTTTCACTTCCTTTTCAATCAAAGGGAGACGCATAGGATTTATTCTCCTTAGTTTCTGTTTGAAGGGATTTTGGTTTGGTTTTAAGGGAATGGTGTGTTGGATTACTGAGGTGTCATAAGATTTCAAATCCTCATAACTCCAAGCAAATACATCTTGGAATTCTTTGAACAAATCAACATATTTGAGCCTCTGATTAGGTGGCAAATTTTTAGATAATTTGATCATTTTGGGCTACTCTGTTGTCCCGATGTTATGTTATTCTATAGCAGCATTTAGGGGTTGCATTTTTGGTTTCTTGGGAACATCATTAGCATCAAACATGTCTTCCAATGGAGTGAGGCCAGCAGGGAGTAAGTTATCTTTCAGATCAATGATCTCGGCCTCTATTTCAGCTATTTCCTCCAAATGCATTAGTTTCAGCTCTTCTATATTTGTATTATCAAAAACAGTTGGGTTCAGCATTCTTTTGGTCGTTATAGGTGTTACAGCCTGCTGATTTTCATCGGTTTACTGTTGTTCATCCGTCATAGCATCCATGTCAATGTTAATATTTGAAAACTCATCCTCAAGAGTGAGGAAATTGTTAATCTGGGCATCATTCTCGAAAACTTGCCAATCTTTAACATTTTTTGGGACAGCGGGCCTGTGTTTTATTTCAGTAGTAATATGATGATTTGGCTCAAAGGGAAGCTTGCATGTACTAGCAAAAGTGGCCAAGCTGTGTGCATGAATGTTATGCTCTCTTGAAATCTTGGCAAGCTTGGATTCAGTGAATGTGTTGAGTATACTAGTGGCAGCAGTCCTATAGGCCCTCATTCTATTGTCATTGGTAACAAAATTACATTTCATCTGTTGTATGATTAAATCAGAGTCACCTAAAATGGATACTTTTGCAGCTCCTAGAGCTTTGAGCAGTTTAAGGCCTAAGAGGAGAGCCTCATACTCTGCCATGTTATTAGTGCATTTGAAATTTAGTCTGTAGGCATGGCCTTCTGCATGATTGTTATGTGTATTGTGGATCTAGACACCTGCCCCTGCTCCTAACTTGTTGACAGAGCCATCAAACTCTAAATACCATGTGATTTCTTTCTTGTGGTTAGTGTCAAGAGTTTCAGTCATTCTTGCAGCGGACAGATTTGAATTTTCTGTTTGGGGAGGTTCTTCTTGTAAGCTGGTTGCCTTGATTGTTTTGACAGTTTTATCAGTATGGGAAACCGATTCTTCATTGATGTGTGTGTTCAGTTCTAAAGCCAATGGCTTGTCATCAATGGGAGGACTTATTTCATCATTAAATAAAATAAAAGAATCCATATCAGAATGGATAGAGTAAATGGGAAAATTTCCAGGCTTGCTCTCACTAGTTACCACATATTTCATCAGTGTTTCTCTATACAGTCTCTTTGGTTGCCCAAAGACAGATATAGTGGCATAAGAGAGGTCTAATTGGAGGGATCCTTGGAGTTTTGCTCCCCAAGATCTTGACAATAACATGCCATACTTCGGTGGAATGTCAGCAACCACCACATCCATGAGGATTGTCTTGTTAGGAAATTCGACTAAGGAGACACACAGGTCTTTGATGAGGCCTAAACACTTGACTTGGCTTGAGTCAAAGGAGAATAGATCTTTGTAGGGTCTTGTAACATCAAGGTTCAGTTTCTCCATTACATCTTTGGGCATAAGGTTGTGTGAGGCACCTGAGTCAAACATGGCATTTTGCAGGACTTTGTCATGTATATGTAAACTGACATAAAAGGGCAAGACAGATCCATATGTTGATTTTCCATTAACTTCTGGACCAAACAGCAGCTCAGGTTGATCATCAAGAACATTCACGTCGTCCTTTACTTCCGGCATCTGAAGTGACCTTTGAATTTGTTGCCTATACACATCATGTTTGGCCAGTTCGGATAAGGGGATGGATATCTTCAATTTACCTATTTCTGCCTCTAAGTCAAATGATTTTTCAGATTGGTTTTTAGTAATGTGAGAGGAAAGTTTCCCTTTTTCCATTGGAGTATTAGCAACTTGGTCTTGTTTATCAGTGTTATGGGAAGTGTTTCATTGCGGTTTTTCTGTTTTAGGAGGGCCTTTTGGAATGCTGTTCAAATTTTCTTTCGAGGAAGAAGGTGGCAGAGGCTGGTCAATAGAAGGCTACATTTGTGTTATGTCCCCTACAGTCACTTGATGCGGGTTTGGGACAGGTATATCAACTGGTTCTGTTATGACAGCCTTGCCTTTAATCTTGTTTGGCTATTTGCCATCCTTTGGTTTGTTAGGTTCAAGAATGTCAATGGTCCTAGTTCTCAGCTTATATTGTTTGTGGACCTCATACACAGTGGTATCATAGCCTTGTTTAAAATAAAAAGACTCACCAGACTTAGTCTGAAATTGATTAAAGTCATGCTCATCTTGGTCTTGTTGAGTTAGGAAAATTTGTTGCTCAGCCCTCGAATCCACCAGGTTCATGTGAGTGTCCTCTGGGGGTTCACTAAATGTAGATGCTTCCGCATAATTTTCATGAAAAGGTGGTCTTATATCATGGTCTGGACTAGACCTACCAGCATTTGTGTTCTGCGTTTTCCTGAAATTTGGGTTCCTTATGGTATTGGATTGTTGTCCTACCCATGATGATTTCCTCTCAACACTTTCTACTTTGTCTCCCAGCCTTTGCATGCCATTGATAATAGCATCAAGTTTCTGATCTAAGGCTGTGGGTTCTTCTTTGAAAGTGGTTCTCCTCTCCATTCTAGCTCTATTTCTTTTGGCAATTAGGTTGGCCTCTACGCTAACAGCAACATTTTGCATGTCTGCAAGGGTTTGAGGGGCTCTTTCTTTTAACTAGTAGGCCATATCTGGGTCGAATCCATCATGGAATTTATACAAGGCAAGGTCAGGTGGAGGTCTCAGGTTCTGTGGTATTGCATTATAGACATTATTGAATCTTGCACAGTAATCTAGGACAGACTCTTGAGGGCCTCTTTTTATTATATCGTATTCAGCAAGTATGTGCAAGGGGTCTTTCTTTTTCTCCCATCTGTTGGTAAAGGATTGTTAAAGCTCATCCGGAGTGGTTATGGAATTTGCAGCAAGTGATCTGAACCAAGTTCTTACATCACCTATTAAACTTTGAATAAAAATTTTCATTCTCACACTATCATCATCTATTTCGTAGTTCTCAAAGTAGTCTTGCATCTTCTTTGTATGTTGAAGGGCTGTGTAAGTGCCAGTGCCATCAAAATATGTGATTTTAGTTTGATAATCCTGAGGCATAGCCCCAGGGTTTGCAGGTAATTGCAGGGGTGCATATCTATTGGCCATGTTTACAGGGACGACCGGAACAACAGGGATAAGTGGAAAAACTGGGACAATTGGAACAACAGTAGTGGTAATGGGAGTATGTGCAGTGAATGGAGGTGTGGAAGGAGTGCTTTGGGAATTAGATGATGAAAAATGGGAAGTAGGGGTTGAACGAAATAAAACTTTGACAGGGGTTGGAACACTACTTGGGTGAACTGCTTCAGGACTGTTGTCAGCAAAATCTTCTTTTTGTTCTTGCTTCCTAAAGATTATCGGGATTAAGTTCGGATTTTCAAAATCAGCTGGTGGATTTGGGTCTGGATTTGACCTAGTATAACGAGAGTTCTTTTTGGGAGCCAGATTCTGAATTTGTTTTGGTATTTTCTGCGAATGTTTTTAGAATTTAGCAAGGAACTGATCGAATTTCGAGGACAACTATATGTAGTTTAAAACTAGCATGAAGATTGACTGAAGCAACATTTATTTACTCCTGTAACTGCAAAGCAAGAATAGTTTCAAAGGCTCCCTGGCCGGCATTCAGACTTCATCTGTAGCTTTAAAGAACAGACAGCACAGATTTTTGTTCCTATGGAGTTTTCGAACTTGATTTCTGAAAATAACTGAGGATGTCCCCAGTGGAGTCGCCATTATGTTATCACTCAGGTTTTCCTTCTGGTCCGCTCAAAAGGATACGGCCGAGGTAACCACAAACCAATATTTGTATTGCAGGTTCTAGCCCACCTGCAATCAGAGAGGGCTCTCTCTTTCTGATTTAGCTTTGTTGAAGATGATTTTAGGCTAGTTATTGAGTTCAAGGGGTTTTGTTGTGTTTTTTGGTGGGAAGGATGATGCTTTTAAGTAAAGAGGCAGGGATAGCATGAAAGTTTTAGAACCATTGGGTGTGGAGTCAAGGAGTAGGACTGCTGGTGCGTTCCCTGGTCACAAGAAGGAATATGGAGAAAGCTAGTTGTATATGAAACAATCATTCAAGGTAAAAGAGATGGATTAAAGGCTAAGGAATGAGGGGCAATTAAGAATCTCTCATTCAAGTTAGCAAAGAGAAGACAAATGATCCCTATCTAGGAGCAATTAAGAATTCCTAGATAACAGTCATTCATATGTGAAAATAGGTCAAACATGAGCCATAACAGAATTCATATTTATGCTTAATTCAAGAGGAAAACATTAAGAAGCCACAGAAACTGAGCATAGAGTGCAGCTAAGCAAATTCTAAACCAATCCTTCGTTCTGCAACTTGAGCATAAATGAAATTGAAATAACAGAGGTGAAGAACACTTATTGATTCATATTGCAGCACAAGAATTCCGCATTCAATTCTTCAGACCATTAGACATAGAGCAGACAGTCATTCCTCCAAAGCTTTTCAGCAATCTTTGATTAAGTAAAACATCTCAGATATCCAGTGCGAGTCTCTAATGAAGATTATCAACCAACCAACCCTTTAAACAATATAGAGGGTCGGTATAAATAGGGAAAATTATCCAAAAATTAAACTATTACAACCAACCTAAACAGGTCTGAAAGAAATCATTACTTTAACCTAATCTTATCCAGAAATAAATGCATGAAAATATCTTTGAGCTGCGCTGAGGGCAGCTGTATCAAAACTGAGTTAATGTCTGTCCTAGGTGGCTCGGTGCAGTGCTCCTGTAATAACTGTGATTTTTCCTTTATCTCCACCTTTAACTTGGTTTTGCTGCTGTTTTGTTGGCATTAATGTGTACTAATCCCGACCAAATAGGCTTTTAAATGGCCTTAACTGCTTTGCTAACTTTGATGAAAGTTTTTAATTTTCACCTACTTTGATGTTGCTGAACTGATACTCTTTGCCGCTTCATCTTCCCTCTGATACTCTTTGGCGCTGATCCTGGAGTCTTTAATATCTTCTGAGTAGTTTAGACTGTCCCATTGATCTTTCATGGTAGTTGTTCGGCCTTCTGTTGCTTTAAAAAGTGCATTTGCCCCTTTCTGAATGATTCGCGAAGAAAATCATGTCATTCTGCGCCTTTTCGGGCTTGCTGGGGGCTGCGCGGTGAGGGGCTTTCCACTTTGGCCTATTTCCCATAGCCATGCGCGATTAGCGCCTAGAAAAACTGCCTCAAAATCTGATTCCGGGCTTCCTAGGCTGCGATTTGCGCCTTTCGCACTTTTTGACGATGACGTCAGCGGTGGGTCCCAGTACGGCGGTGACATGGCAGGATGACATCAGCAGATGATGTCAGCAGTACGACCGGGTGACGTGGCGGTACGGCAGAGGAGGTGACTTGGCAGTACGGAGGCAGCTACGTGGCAAGGACATAGTGGCAGGAGACCGGCATGGGATGGTGATGCGACAGGGTGACGTGGTGCTGACGCAGGAGGGGGGAAAGGTGGTTTATGGTTTCGGGCGCACCACCTATCCGCGTAGGTGGTTTCGGCAGAGGGGGCTCCGCCACAGCAGGGAGGGTGACGCGTGGCGGGAGTACGACAACAAAACTGCTTATCTCCTGGGCGTTAACCCTCGGCGGCTTCGGAGATGAAAAGGTCCGCCCACCGTTGATCTGGGGCACGGGCGATCGGACGGCTGGCAGAATGGATGAGGTGGCGGAGGGATAAGGGACGGGGCCCGCGGCATGTTTAATAAATTTATTGTATGGCGAGGGGGTTTAAACATTAGGAAAGTGGGTTATGGGGTTATAAACGAGCGGGGCAAATATTTCGTGGGTAAGACTTTAGGATAAGGGCGGAACATGGGTTTTGTAGGTTTAGGGTTAGGGGAAAAAGGTTATTAGTTTGACCAGATGTCAGACTAACTCCTATTAGGACACGGATGGGCTAATAATAGCCCCAGATGGACTGTTATTTCCCGGACTTAGGAAAATATGGCTATAGTGCCGGGAAGGGGGTATTATTATTTTTTGGGATTTTGATATATTTTTGCATATTAGGGAATAAGGAAATGATTCAGTGAGCTTAAATAATAGAGTTAGGAGTTAATGTGAAAATGACAGGAAAGCGCTAAGGTGAGGGACCTTAGGCTATTTGAAGGGGAACAGGACTCACAGAGTGAAACAACAGTACTCCTAAGCAAAGAGGACCTTTACTTAGGCAAATATAATGGAAGATGATGAACTCAAGAGTTATCAAGAAGATCTTGACCTCTTCAGGGGAGTTAGTGAGTGATTTTAGGGGAATAAGAAGAAGGGGAAGTTAGAGATGTCCAGCTTGAGCTCCTCCAAATGGAAAACTGCCTTGTAGCTGTGATCTGAAGTATAATATCACTTTAAAACACAAAATTGATCACATACCAACATTTTGCAACTTCAAAAAACTACCTACCCAGCCTATTTACCTAGCATTTTTTCTTCTTTTTGGTTTGGGTGCACTTAGACTTGCAAACCCTGCTTTACAATTTTTCTTTTCACTGCCCTCCTATCTAAATCTACACTTATTTCTGCCAAGGGCCCAGATTAAGCATTTGGGCTCCTTTGATTCTCTACCTATCTACAAATCTGCCAAGATTAAACTATTTGGACAGATATCAATTCTCTACATTCTATAACAAGAAATTGAAACCTAAGGAAGCCAAGATTAAGCTGTTTGGACTTCCCTTTTACAGAACATTCTTCAAAAATGGTTAAGTAATCAAAATTGGAATACAACAGTGGCATTTGGACTGGCACATTTTCATGGCCTCTTATTTGGCCTCTTTAAGAAATATGGAGCATTTCAGTATGCAAAGTATGACATATTTGGCATGTAAAACTGTCAATCATGAAAGATGAACACCTGTTGCAACAGGAGGCTAACAGTGGCTCCACTTGGGGATGGCTTTTCCTTGTGAAAAGCCAAGAACAGCAGGTCAGACTGCCTTGATCTTCTATTGATGCTGTAGATTGAAAAACTTCTTTATGCTGGCTTTTAAAGTGTGAAACTTTGAAATATCAACAACTCCCTCCTCAACTGAATTTCTGTGAAGTGTATAGCGTCGCCTGCTTTCTTCTGCGTGCTTGATATTATGTACAGTATTGCTTGAGCATTGTGCCTTTGAAGAACATAGATCAAAACTAATGTTTTTCCTTTAGCTCTGGTCTAGAAACAGTTGCTGATGTGAAATTAAAAAATTGCTCCGCTCTTATTGATACTTTTTGACTGAAGGCTACAAGCTGTCCACTATTTTCTTTTACCATGAATTTCTGTGATTTAACAATGCTACTATTGTTGTTTTTACCGAGAGTAATGCAGAGACAGAGCTTCAAAAATGGAATACTGGCAACTGGCTGTGTCTTCACAAACATTGCTGCTACTCTAACACTCAGACTGCTTATACAAAAACTAAAAACAAAGCGGTGATATATACAAATATCAATGTACAAAGAGATATGTACAGAGCTGGATTATATCACTTTAAAAGGGATCATGGTAATGTTTCAGCATTCGGCCATTTATAGGGCCTTCTTCAGTCGTGATGCCCTCTACAGATTTGAGAAAATATGTGTTATTTCCCTTAACAACAGAAATAACGAATGGCCCTTTCCATAAAAAATCAAATTTTGCATGTTTTCCCTTGTCTTCTCTTCGTGAATCCCACCTTAGAATTTTGTCACCAATATAGAAATCCTCAGCCTTAGCTCTCTTATCAAACATCCTTTTGAGATTTTCTTGCAAAATCTGAGCTCTGTCATAAACTTGCTCTCTGGTTTGCTGAAGATGAATGGTTTCGTTGATTCTTCGTTGAATGTCGTTTGGTTCAGCCTAAATCTCCTATAACAGTCTGATAGTAGGAATGCCCAAAGATGAAGGAAACCTGGCTTCCATGCCATATACTAGCTCATAAGGGCTCATCCCAATGGATTTCTTTGTTGAAAGTCTGTCTGCCCATAGGGCATTTGTGAGCTTTCTATGCCAATTCTTCTTGTTTTCTTCTAGCACTTTCTTTATGATATTAATCAGGCTCTTATTAGATGACTCAGCCAAGCCATTACCTTGGGGGTAATAGGTTGTGGAATGCCCCAAGGTGATGTGAAATTTGTGGCAAAAATTGATCATTTTTTTGGATTTAAAAGCAGCAGCGTTATCAATAATGATTTTCTCAGGGCAGCCAAATCTAGAAAGGATGTTGCACTCAAGGAATTGGATAATGATGGTGTCATTGGCTTGTCTGCATGGGATGGCCTCAACCCACTTAGTGAAATAGTCGGTGGCTGTTAAAATCCATTTGTGCTGGCCTGAGGAAGAGGGATGGATTTCTCCAATGAAGTCAAGACCCCATTGTTGAAAAGGCTTTTCAGTTGAGATGGGTTTAAGGGGCAGGGGCAACTGCTTTCTTTTGCCCTCAAAGATTTGGCATTTGTGACATGAAATGGCAAACTTTTTTACATCTGCAAAAAGAGAGGGCCAATAGAAACCAGCCCTTAGAATTTTATCAGTAGTGGACTTCCAATATAGATGCCCTCCACAGTCACCTGCATGGAATTCTTTCATGACATTGTTAGTTTCATTCATGACTAAACAATTAAGCAATATACCTTCATGATTTTTCCAGAATATTGCACCATCTATGACACAAAACTTTGAAGCTTTCATTCTTAAAAATCTTTTCTTAGTTCTGGACAATCTTGGGGGAGAAAACAGGTTTAACAATACAAAGCATATATCAGCATACCATGGGGATTGCAAAAAGGTTTCACTGATCTGTCGAGTCACTAGCTCCTGTTCATTGTCTAATTGGTTAATGTCTAAGGCTTGAAAGTTTGTTTCGGACATCAGTTTGGCTAAACCTTGTCCCTTTATGAGCTTGGTTGGTTTTATTTCTATGTCATACTCAAGGACGTTTGCAATCCATTTGCCTCTTTTGCCCTCTAATCCCTCTTGGGTTAATATGTCTTTTACAATAGCATTTGGGACATAGGCAATCACATGTGAATATAAAATGTACACTCGGAAATATTTGATTGCTTTGACCAGGGCATAGGCCTGCTTCTCCATGATTGGGTATTTCAAAGGGGCATCTCTTAAGGCTTGGATGAAAAATGCAATTGGCTTTTCAGCTCCCTGATCATCCTTTTGCAAAAGGACAGCAGCTATGGTGTGATCAGATGCAAAAGAAAATATGATAAAGTCCCTATCAAATTGTGGACTTGTGAGGACAACGGCTTGGGTTAAGGCAGATTTTATGCCCTCAAAGGCTTGTTTGGTTTCAAGAGACCATCTTACCTTGGCATCCTTTTTTAGCATGTTGCTTAACAGTCTTATCAGCTCAGCTAAATTGGGAATAAATCTCCTTAGGAAGTTGATCTTTCCTAGGAATGCTTGCAACTCTTTTATGTTTCTTGGATATGGGATTTGGAGGATGGCTTGGATTCTTTCAGGATCAATTCTAATCCCGTCCTTTGATATGATATGGCCAAGGAGTTTACCTTCTTCAAGGCCAAAGAGGGGTTTCTTGGGGTTCAAGGAAATGCCATATTTCCTACATGTCATGAATATTTGCCTCAAATGTTTCAGGTGCTCTTGATCAGATTTAGAGAAAGGGGTTAGATCATAAAGATATACAACTAGGAAATCATGTATTTCTTTGGCAAATGCAATATCCATTGCCCTTTGGAAGGTAGCACCAACGTTTTTAAGTCCGAATGGCATATTCACATACTTAAATGTTCCCCACGGTGTGGTAAAGGCTGTCTCGTCTTGGTCATCCGGGTGAACCAGTATTTGATTGAAACCTGAAAAGCCATCTAGCAAAGAAATTATAGATGATCCCACTACTCTCTGCATAATATGATCCATTTTGGGCAATGGGTAGTGGTCTTTTAGGGAGACTTGGTTTAAATTTCTTAGGTCTACGCATAGCCTAATCTCTCCTGTCCTTTTCCTTGTAGGAACAGGATTGGATATCCATTCAGAAAATCTGATGGGTGCTATGATACCTGCTTCAAACATTCTTTTCACTTCCTTTTCAATCAAAGCGAGAAGCATAGGATTGATTCTCCTCAGTTTCTGTTTGAAGGGATTTTGGTTTAGTTTTAAGGGAATGGTGTGTCGGATTACTGAGGTGTCATAGGATTTCAAATCCTCATAACTCCAAGCAAATACATCTTGGAATTCTTTGAACAAAGCAACATATTTGGGCCTCTGATCAGGTGACAAATTTAGATAATTTGATCATTTTGGGCTTCTATACAAGGCAAGTTCAGGTGGAGGTCTCAGGCTCTGTGGTATTGCATTATAGACATTATTGAATCTTGCATAGTAATCTAGGACGGACTCTTGAGGGCCTCTTTTTATTGTATCGTATTCAGCAAGTATGTGTAAGGGGTCTTTCTTTTTCTCCCATCTGTTGGTAAAGGATTGGTAAAGCTCATCAGGAGTGGTTATGGAATTTGCAGCAAGTGATCTGAACCAAGTTCTTGCATCACCTGTTAAACTTTGAACAAAAATTTTCATTCTCACACTATCATCATCTATTTCGTAGTTCTCAAAGTAGTCTTGCATCTTATTTGTATGCTGAAGGGCTGTGTAAGTGCCAGTCCCATCAAAATATGTGATTTTAGTTTGATAATACTGAGGCATAGCCCTAGGGTTTGCAGGTAATTGCAGGGGTGCATATCTATTGGCCATGTTTACAGGGACGACCGGAAAAACAGGGATAAGTGGAAAAACTGGGACAATTGGAACAACAGTAGTGGTAATGGGAGTATGTGCAGTGAATGGAGGTGTGGAAGGAGTGCTTTGGGAATTAGATGATGAACAATGGGAAGTAGGGGTTGAACGAAATAAAACTTTGACAGGGGTTGGAACACTGCTTGGGTGAACTGCTTCAGGACTGTTGTCAGCAAAATCTTCTCTTTGTTCTTGCTTCCTAAAGATTTTTGGGATTAAGTTCAGATTTTCAAAAGCAGCTGGTGGATTTGGGTCAGGATTTGACCTAGTATAACGAGAGTTCTTTTTGGGAGCCAGATTCTGAATTTGTTTTTGTATTTTCTGCGAATGTTTTTAGAATTTAGCAAGGAACTGATAGAATTTCGGGGACAGCTATCTGTAGTTTAAAACTAGCATGAAGATTGACTGAAGCAACATTTATTTACTCTTGTAACTGCAAAGCAAGAATAGTTTCAAAGGCTTCCTGGCCAGCATTCAGACTTCATCTGTAGTTTTAAAGAACAGACAGCACCGATTTTTGTTCCTATGGAGTTTTCCAACTTGATTTCTGAAAATAACTGAGGATGTCCCCAGTGGAGTCACCATTATGTTATCACTCATGTTGTCCTTCTGGTCGGCTCAAAAGGATACGACCGAGGTAACCACAGACCAATCTTTGGACTGCAGGTTCTAGCCCACCTGCAATCAGAGAGGGCTCTCTCTTTCTGATTTAGCTTTGTTGAATATGATTTTAGGCTAGTTATTGAGTTCAAGGGGTTTTGTTGTGTTTTTTGGTGGGAAGGATGATGCTTTCAAGTAAAGAGGCAGGGATAGCATGAAAGTTTTAGAACCATTGGGCGTGGAGTCAAGGAGTAGGACTGCTGGTGCGTTTCCTGGTCACAAGAAGGAATATGGAGCAAGCTAGTTGTATATGAAACAATCATTCAAGGTAAAAGAGATGGATTAAAGGCTAAGGAACGAGGGGCAATTAAGAATCTCTCATTCAGGTTAGCAAAGAGAAGACAAATGATCCCTATCTAGGAGCAGTTAAGAATTCCTAGATAACAATCATTCATATGTGAAAATAGGTCAAACATGAGCCATAACAGAATTCATATTTATGCCTAATTCAAGAGGAAAACATCAAGAAGCCACAGAAACTGAGCATAGAGTGCAACTAAGAAAATTCTAAACCAATCCTTCGTTCTGCAACTTGAGCATAAATGAAATTGAAATAACATAGGTGAAGAACACTTATTGATTCATATTGCAGCACAAGAATTCCGCATTCAATTCTTTAGACCATTAGACACAGAGCAGACAGTCATTCCTCCAAAGCTTTTCAGCAATCTTTGATTAAGTAAAACATCTCAGATATCCAGTGCGAGTCTCTAATGAAGATTATCAACCAACCAACCCTTTAAACAATATAGAGGGTCGGTATAAATAGGGAAAATTATCCAAAAATTAAACTATTACAACCAACCTAAACAGGTCTAAAAGAAAATCATTACTTTAACCTAATCTTATCCAGAAATAAATGCATGAAAATATCTTTGAGCTGCGCTGAGGGCAGCTGTATCAAAACTGAGTTAATGTCTGTCCTGGGTGGCTCAGTGCAGTGCTCCTGTAATAACTGTGATTTTTCCTTTATCTCCACCTTTAACTTGGTTTTGCTGTTGTTTTGTTGGCATTAATGTGCACTAATCCCGACCAGATAGGTTTTTAAATGGCCTTAACTACTTTGTTGACTTTGATGAAAGTTTTTAATTTTCACCTACTTTGATGTTGCTGAACTGATACTCTTTGCCGCTTCATCTTCCCTCTGATACTCTTTGGCACTGATCCTGGAGTCTTTAATATCTTCTGAGTGGTTTAGACTATCCCATCGATCTTTCATGGCAGTTGTTCGACCTTTTGTTGCTTTAAAAAGTGTGTTTGCCCCTTTCTGAATGCTTCGCGAAGAAAATCGGGTCATTCTGGGCCTTTTCGGGCTTGCTGGGGGCTGCGCGGTGAGGGGCTTTCCACTTTGGCCTATTTCCCGTAGCCATGCGTGATTAGCGTTAGGCGCTAATCGTGCATGAAAAACTGCCTCAGAATCTGATTCCGGGCTTCCTAGGCTACGATTTGCGCCTTTCGCACTTTTTGACGATGACGTCAGCGGTGGGTCCCAGTACGGCGGTGACGTGGCAGGATGACATCAGCAGTACGGCCGGGTGACGTGGCGGTACGGCGGAGGAGGTGACTTGGCGGTACGGAGGCAGCTACGTGGCAAGGACACGATGGCAGGAGGCCAGTGTGGGATGGTGATGCAGCAGGGTGACATGGTGCTGACGCAGGAGGGGGGAAAGGCGGTTTATGGTTTCGGCCACACCGCCTATCCGCGTAGGTGGTTTCGGCAAAGGGGGCTCTGCCACAGCCGGGAGGGTGACACGTGACGGGAGTACGATGACAAAACCACCGATATCCCGGGCATTAACCCTCGGCGGCTTCGGAGATGAAAAGGCCCACCCACCGTTGATCTGGGGCACGGGCGATCGGACGGCTGGCGGAATGGATGAGGCGGCGGAGGGATAAGGGACGGGGCCCGTGGCGCGTTTAATAAATTTATTGTATGGCGGGGGGGTTTAAACATTAGGAAAGTGGGTTATGGGGTTATAAACGAGCGAGGCAAATATTTCGTGGGTAAGACTTTAGGATAAGGGCGGAACATGGGTTTTGTAGGTTTAGGGTTAGGGGAAAAAGGTTATTAGTTTGACCAGATGTCAGACTAACTCCTATTAGGACACGGATGGGCTAATAACAGCCCCAGATAGACTGTTATTTCCCGGACTTAGGAAAATATGGCTATAGTGCCGGGAAGGGGGTATTATTATTTTTTGGGATTTTTATATATTTTTGCATATTAGGGAATAAGGAAATGATTCAGGGAGCTTAAATAATAGAGTTAGGAGTTAATGTCAAAATGACAGGAAAGCGCTAAGGTGAGGGACCTTAGGCTATTTGAAGGGGAACAGGACTCACAAAGTGAAACAACAGTACTCCTAAACAAAGAGGACCTTTACTTAGGCAAATATAATGGAAGATGATGAACTCAAGAGTTATCAAGCATATCTTGACCTCTTCAAGGAAGTTAGTGAGTTATTTTAGGGGAATAAGAAGAAGGGAAGTTAGAGATGTCCAGCTTGAGCTCCCCCAAATGGAAAACTGCCTTGTAGCTGTGATCTGAATTAAAATATCACTTTAAAACACAAAACTGATCACATACCAACATTCGACAACCTCAAAAAACTTCCTACCCAGCGTATTTACCTAGCATTTTTTCTTCTTTTTGGTTTGGGTGCACTTAGACTTGCAGACCCTGCTTTACAATTTTTCTTTTGACTGCCCTCCTATCTAAATCTACACTTATTTCTGCCAAGGGCCCAGATTAAGCAGTTGGGCTCCTTTGATTCTCTACCTATCTACAAATCTGCCAAGATTAAACTGTTTGGACAGATATCAATTCTCTACATTCTATAACAAGAAATTGAAACCTAAGGAAGCCAAGATTAAGCTGTTTGGACTTCCCTTTTACAGAACATTCTTCAAAAATGGTTAAGTCATCAAAATTGGAATACAGCAGTGGCATTTGGACTGGCACATTTTCATGGCCTCTTCTTTGGCCTCTTTAAGAAATATGGAGCATTGCAGTATGCAAAGTATGACATATTTGGCATGTAAAACTGTCAATCATGAAAGATGAACACCTGTTGCAACAGGAGGCTAACAGTTGCAGTAGCAACAACAATAGCTTAGAGGGAGTTGAGTTGTATTGAAGATGCAGAGTTAGGCGTCGTACATGATGTATAGTGCAGTGCCAGCAGTAACATAGATGCATCATGGTTTAGCTACAGTCAGTGGCAGATGAATCAAAGTTAGTGCAGTATTTGGTGGACAATGACAGGTAGCTATAGTTGTTATACATCAACAACGTGTATGGGAGGATGTTGCAAAGACACGGTGTGGTGCAACACTAGTTGGAGAGAACACCTTCCTCCCTAAGAGGGAGTGTTATTTTTTGTAGCACCGGATGGTGTTCTAGTCTAGAGAATTGGTGGAGAGGCTAAAACATAGGAGTTCTCCAAAACCTAGAAACCATTTTTGGAAATTCCACCTACAAATGGCTCAATTAAATTAATTTAACGTAATTAAAAAAATTCCTAAGTCTAACATAGGAAAAGTGGTTAATTAATATGAATTAATTGAGAAAGGTGTGAATTATCTAAAAACTAACACGGATCAACGTAGAGATAATCTAAATCGTTGATTAAGATTTAATCTTGGTCGTTGGAGTCGCAACTGGAGATTATAAGAAGAGGTTGATGGGTAGATGGGGAACACACATTGCAGATACTCAATGATATAGACAGTTTGTTACTCTAGTGCAGGTGATCAACATGAGAGATCGAGTCATAAATCGAGTAGCAAGTGTCAGAGGGGAACACACAGTTATCTGGAGGAAGATTTCTAGTTACAGAGAGGTAGCAACAAGCGACATAAATATTCCATGGTGAAGCTAGCCCAGAACAACCAGAAGGGTCGTGCGGATTTTTTTGACAGGTCACAATTTGGATTGTGTAGGTTTTCCTAGTATAGTCGCAAGGATTATGCAGGTTTTCCTAGCACAACCATGAGGATCGTTGGAAGTAGAAATGACATACAGAAGCGTTGGACAACCAATTTTCATAGGGAAACAGAGGTCAGGTTTGTTTGCGGAGGGAGAGAATTTTCTCTGCAAATTTTTTTGTTAGATTCTTGCTAATTGGGTAGCCAATTGAGGTTCCAAATATTGTACTCATAATTCGCTATTGCATAATAAAATAAACCCTTAATTGTTGCACCGATTTTCCCACATTGCATTTTTCTAGGGACATTTTTCCAAAAATTAATGGTGTCAATATTTTTGTGTGTGTGCTAGCATTTCTTAGTTCCTATTTTTGCTTCTGCAGTTAATTTTAATGGTGAATAAATTGCAGTGCAAATATTTTTTTATTTTCCTATAAACAAAAATTGCATAATTAATTTATCAGTTAGAAGAAATATTTCCAGTTGTTGTATTTCAATTAATATTCATATAAATCTCTTCCCCATTACTGCCCTCAATAAAATATATCATTGCAAAATCTTATCCCATATTCTTTATTTGTAATTGAAATGAATTATCATGAGAGAGACTTGTCCCATGCTCCTTCTCAATTTCTTCTTTTGAAAACATTTGTTTTCCTTCATTTGCATCTTAAATTATGCTTTCAACAGTCTGCTTCTTATTTTCTGAGTGGTCTACTCATTTTTTATTCCTGGTCACAAAATTTGTTTACATACTGTAGCTTCACATTTTATGCAGCCGTTGTCTTCCTAAACAATGTTTTTTTATAGGAATTGCAAGTGTCTTCTTCCACTTTTCTTCATTTTCCTCCACAATAAATGGTTTCCATGTCAAATTCTCTGTTAGCATTATGAAAGGATACTTGCTGCTATTCCTAGAATTCTAAACTCTGGTCACACTTGCACATACAACAAACATGCTATGGAAAACATTTTCTCTCTTATGACTTTCTACTGCAAATGCATGGGTCTTTGCTTCATAAAGAAAATGAGTTCTTACTTGAACCCTTTCACTATATCTTGCAACCTTGTAGATGACACTCTTGTCATTTCTCCACATAGTCATGGCTTGCTCTGTATAAGCCTTTTCATCTATGACTTGTTTTGCTCCTCCTTGATGTACTCCTATGTGCCATGCTTTATAACTATCTTCATAATCCAACCTTTTCTTCTCCTCGATTGCATGAGATAGTGGTGCCTCATCTTTGTTAATAGAAAACTCTTATTTATTTTCTTGTCCTTAGGTTCTTTTGACCTCCTTTGGATGAGCTGAAATGTAATATACTGAGGGCTTCTCACCATCTCTCCCTCCATCATCCTCATACTGAACCAATCCACAACTTTGCCAAGTATGTGATTTCTTCTCTTTTCCCAATTTCCATTGGTCTTCAACCCATGATAAAACATTTTCAAAAATGGCCCATTAAACACTCAATATGAAAAGACATAACACGTAAATTGTACCTCTAAGATTACTCTTCCTCTCACTAACTTGAAGAGTGTTAGGTTGAGCTTCTTCATGATCTTCATCCACAATTTCTTCATGAGATAACTTTTCATCTCCTTCCTCTGCGACAGTTCCTTGAGGTTGTCCACCTCCTAAATCAACTTGCTCATGCTATTCACTATCAATGTAACTCAACTCTTCTTGAGGTTCTGCTACCTCCATAATCCTTAGAACTTGTTCAACTCCAAGATACTAAGTACCTACAAATTCAAACTCATGCAAACAGTTAGCTAAACATATATTTATTTATTCATCCTCATCTAATGTTGCTAACATTATTTCCCTCTGTTGAACTAAGAACATCATCATTTCACCATCTGCATCATCATCTACTAGGGATTTTCCTTGATCTAGCTCATCAAAGTGAACTTCCACTTCTCCATACCTAGTAAATCTAAGTTCTTCTCTCATTAAGAAAGCATTCATGTTGTGCTTCAGCCTCATTTTCAATAGAGGCAACATCATATTCTTCCTCCTTTTCAACAACCAACCACCTCCCTGGGATTCTTAGAGCAAGATTATCTTCACTTCCTCCTTATTGACAATATGTCCATGCCTTTGATATGGAAAAGTCTTGAATGACCGCTCATCTTCCTTCCTTGTAAATCCTGCATCCACACAAAATTTGTTGTATTTAAAAACACAAGGATCCTTAGCCTCAATTTTTGTCAACAACACCTCTTATTGTTTTGGACTCTTTCCACAACCCATGTGACTTTCCACAAGTCTCCTCTCTTTGTCTTTAAGAAGTGGTTTGCAACAACGAACTGCTCTTTCCATAGGCTCAGTTTCTTTGAGATATTCTTCTTCCATCCATAATTTTATCAAAGGTCTCATCCTTTGCTTCCCTAACTCTCTGGATTTGGGTATTTCCTTTAAAAAATATTCTGTCTAATAGATAATTTGAACCTCCTCCTTAGGTTCCATTTTTATCCTTCTTCCTTCACTTGTAGCATCTACATTTGTTTGTGCCATCAAATCAACCATATCCTCTTCAAATTCTTCCTGGCTTAGTTTCCTTATGTTATTTCTCTTGGCATCCTTCTCTCCTCAGTTGTGGATTTTATTTGACCCTTCATCATGACCAAAAATTTTCACCTTCTTCCATATCTTCTTATGCTCCTCCATGTTCATTGTGAGTTACAACCTAGCCCTGTAACAA
Organism: Pinus tabuliformis; assembly: GCA_031772625.1. Taxonomy (NCBI): domain Eukaryota; kingdom Viridiplantae; phylum Streptophyta; class Pinopsida; order Pinales; family Pinaceae; genus Pinus; species Pinus tabuliformis. The sequence goes on along the minus strand of CM062819.1, from coordinate 1,562,686,753 downwards.
GCCTCACCTCACTTGTTACCCAAACACCTCAACTCCCCTTGGATATTGGTGTCCCTCTTGGTTCTCTCCTCTGGAACCCCTTGAGCACTCCTTGCTCCTCTCTAGTTGTTGCTTCTCTGCTCACCTCCTAAGAACTCCTCTTGTTCTCTTCTCCTTAAGGAATTCCTCTTTCCCCCTCTTCATTCCAACCTCGGATGGGATATTTCTCTTTGTTTGCAGCTTCTCTACTACAAGGGTTTTCTTTTGCCACATTATTTGAGAACACAATTGTTTCTCTCCTCAACCTAGATCATCTCATTTTTTGTGAGAAAAGTTTCTCATGCTCACCTTGCTTTGCGCAACACCTCTGGATACATATACTGCTACCTACACTCACAAATTCCTTAGCCAAACACAAAATGCAAAACCAGTTATAATTGTATGGTTCTATCATCCTCTAAGATTTCAAGATCTTGTTTCTTCCAATTCTACCTCTGGATGGTATTCTTCTGTCAATTTATAGCTCTAGAATTGACTAGAATTCTCCCTAGCCTTTTTTGTTGCAATCCTTTATTAGATTTTATCTTACCTCTAATATATTCATCTCCTTCCATAATATCTTATAATCTGGTATCCTCTGTGTTTTTCTTTCTCAACCCTATCTCTTACAAAATTACCAAACTATCAATTATCATTTAATAAAGAGAGCAATCATTACCTCTTTGTGCCAGTGTCTTCTTCTCATAGCAATCATTACCTCTCCGGTCTAGTGTCTTCTCCTCTTCACTGGCAGCAAGATCCACTAGCTCATTCCTCTATCAAAAAAACCTCCACCGAAATCATCTTGCTATTACAATATTCCTCAAATTTCAGCTCTTATTTGTCTTACTAGCAGGTTTGTTTTGTTGCTCTTATTTGCAATACCACAATGATAGTAGGCCCCTTCCAGTGGCATATTTTTTTTTGCCCATAATCCTTGTATTATGCATAGGCTTCTCTTTTTTTTTCTCCAAGAAAATTTTCGTGACTATAGTGGTACACGTCATGCTTCATAATTTATATTCGTTTTATATTATTCTATCCAAGCCCACTATGTAAATGATAATGTGATTTATTTTCACAACGTCTCCATTCTTCTTCTTAACATCGAAGCTCTTCAACAAAGACTTAATCCACACCGAGGATAGTTGTCATAGGGTCCACTTCAATGAGGCCAGGAATTGGAGTTAACCTCCCTCCAATACTATTGAACAAACCCAGGCCCTAACCTTTGACTAGTGGGGGGTCATCTAGTCAGCCCGTAATTTTTTTTGTTGTTGAGCTTTTCGAGAGCCTGATTTCTCTGAGGACCACTCCTTCGTAGGTTAGCTCCAACCAAGCGATCAAAGATTTCTCCTTGATGATTCTTCGTATGCAGCTGAATTCTCCTTAAACACTAAACGACTAGAACCGGCCCAGGCTTTTCTAAACTTGCCTCGTTGGGAAGGTCACGTGCTTTGATTGTTTCGATGCTATATATATATATATATATATATATATATATATATATATATATATATATATATATATATATATATATATATATATATATATATATATATATATATATGTATATATATTTATGAATTCTGACTTCGGGCTTTTATGGGCCAATTTACCAGTGTGCTCGACTTTAATCCCTTGGCATTCATCAAACAGTGAACTACTGAGCCATGCATTCTGACATTTTGTTAGCAAATCGATAGATGTCACAACATATAGTGGACCTCTAAGATGAGAGTTCTCTCCCACGAGAGTTGGTTGAACATTTCGACATTATTCTAATTGATATTCTCACTCTCCTAAGAAAATTTTAGAGCATGCTACCAAGGCATTTCCACAATGTTGTATGGTTCAGGGGCTCGCTTTATCACATAATCACACTTACACAATTAATGATAATCACTGAGGAATTTTCACCTTTCTTAATTGTATAAGTGACCATGTACAAGGATTTGATGAAACCTACGTAGTCCTATCACTTGATTCCTTCCTTGCATGTATTTACTAAGATAAAATCAAGGGTTTGTCCTATCTAAATCTTAAATTGACAGAGCCTTGTTTACAAAGAGATTATGCAAAGAATTTACACACAGATGCCCAGAGGTGACTCGAAGAAAATTCATGTTGATTCTCAATCAGGAATAGGTACAAAGGTATTTACAGACCTCATGTCCAAAACCTTTATTGAAATGCACTTAGGAGCTCTTCGACTTTCCTACACTCATAACTTATGAAAACTAACACTGCTTAGAAATATATCTACAGGGAAAGAAAGATTGGCCATTTGTCCAGCAGACCAAAACTGCCTAGCAGCTAATCTAACACTTGTTTTTTTTACATAAGCCTACATGGGAAAAATATCCAAACAACCAAATAATCTAGAATTTAGACACCTGGCCTTACATAAAATTCTCCTAATTCCCAATTTATACGAAACAAATGCGCGGGAAATAAAATCCCTTATTAATGTACATGACCCTTTGGGTCTTAAACAAAATGGTGTCTCCCTAGGATGATGGTCTTGCGTCATCTAATATGAGCCTTCTCTCCCACCATGGTCAGTCGAGCAGTCTGACATCATTCAAACTCGCAGTCTCGCTCTTTTGAGAACATTTTCGAGCAAGCTACCAAGGTGTTTCCATGGTGTTGTATGCTTCTAGGGTTCACTCTATCACAGAGTCACGCTCACGCATGCAATGATAATCGTTGAGGCCTTTTGACCTTTCTTAATTGGATAAGTGACCATGTACAATGATTTGATGAAGCCTATGTAGTTCGGTCACTCAATTCCTTCCTTGCATGTATTTACTGAGATAAAATCAAGGGACTATCCTACCTAAATTTCAAACTAACAGAGCCTCGTTTACAAAGAGACTATGCAAGGAATTGATGCATAGATGCCCAGAGGTGACTCAAAGAAAATTTATGTTAATTCTTAATCAAGAATATGTACAAAGAGATTTATGGACCTCTTGTCTCAACTGTTTTTCAAAATGTACTAGGGAGCTCCTCCCCTATCCTACACTCATAATTTAGGTACACCAATATTACTCAGAAATATCACTATAGACAAAGAAAGATGGGACATTTATCTAAAAACAAAAACTTCCTGACAACTAATTTACTACTTGTTATTTTTACATAAACCTATATTGGAAAAATATCCTAACAACCAAATAATTTAGAATTTAGACACTTGGCCTTACATCAAATTATCCTAATTCCTAATTTACACAAAATAAAAGTGCATAAACCCATATGGGAAAAATATCCTAACAACCAAATAATCTAGACACTTGACCTTACATCAAATTATCCTAATTCCCAATTTACACAAAATAAAAGTGCAGGAAATAAGATTCCCTTCTAAATTTACATGACCCTTTGGGTCGTAAACAAAATGGTGTCTTCTTAGGGTGATGCTCTTGCATCACTAGATGACCCATTAGCGGAAAAATTTTAAAGGAATTTAAACCAACATAATTTAAGTTGATATAAATTACCATTTTATAATACAATATCTCTGCCATTAAATGAATTGTTATTTCGAATATATTAAAATGGAATAGAGCACCCACCTTCCATCGATGTTTTTGTATTATGAATATATGAGAATGCAATACAATACACTGTCCTTTATCTCTTTTGGTATTTATTTTCAATGTGATGTATGTGTATACTCATTTTTATTAAACAAGGCCATAATATAGATGAAAATACATAAATTTAATATATCAAATTAAATCCATAATAAATTAAGAAAAGTTTTTTTTGGTAGAAATCAGATAACATAATTTTTTGGCCAGTTCCTTTCGAACCAGCCAATGTTGTTACACATCCACAAGTTAATTTATACATATTAAAAAAAAAATCATTGACCTTCCTATGATACCCATAGAATTATGTTATAACCTATGAAAATTACCATAGCAATATAATCATTGCAAACAATTTAATATATAAATGACTATTATTATAATCATATACAATCATGCGGAAAATAATAACCCTTTCCAGGTCTTAGTATTAAGATCATACATAGGAGGTTGATAGCTGAGACAAGGCCAATTGTCAATCTTGCATAACAACTCATACTACATACTCCACTTGTCATTTCACGCTTCATATTAATGAACCTCACACTATGCATTTACTCGACCTTTGATGGTTGTTCAGATTTCTATTCTACATTTATTTTCCACCCCTCGACCTCCCACCTCACATTAACTGGTTGACTGTTTCTCGACCTAGGTGGAGGTGGTACCCTGCTGGAGACTTTAATGCAGTACTTCATCGACTATGACTTTGGGATCCACTCCGGATTGACGGTCTCAGATCTTCAAATGGATCGGACGGAGGGGGAGAACCTTGGGGTTCTTTGCCTCCGGTTTGGTATGCTCGCCCATTTTATTTTCCCTCTTCTGGTTGTGGTCTCTGGTGACTTCAGGGGAATTTTTTCCTTCAGCTTAGGTATTACGTTACTAGCTGGTTATAGGAACTATGCTCTACATGCTTTACAGTCATCGCTGTCAGTTTTCTAAAAAATCGGCTTCACTTGACATATGTAGGGGTTTCTTGGTGCTCATGGTGCGGATTTTGTCAGCGACCAGGTTCTTCAGCCTAGTTAAACCAGGTATATCTTTTAGAATGTCATCATTAAGGTTTCCTCTTCATGCTTATTTGTTGTGTTATGGTTTTTAACCTTTATTTCTCCTCCCAACTGGGGTGGAGGGTTTTTGCAGAGGCAAAGCATTGGGCGAGGAGCTGGATGAGACCCTTGCTTGGCTCCCTGAACGTGATGAAAGTAGGCCCATCCACTTTCCGGGTATTTACATTATGCATGGTTGCTTGCTTGGTTATGTGGTTGGGCTTTGGCTCCTTCGGGAGCTCACAGTATGATTTATTTTGCCGAGTCTGTATTATCAGAAGCTTTTGCTTAAACATTTTCGAAAGTTGTAAACATTTGTGATAGTTAGGGTTTTATATGCGGCCCTCTGGTATCTTTATAAGCTTTCTATTGTTATACTGGCATGTCAAAAGGGGTTTGATATTTGTATATGTCGCCGAGGGTGGTGAATTTCAAACCCTAGCTGATAATGGTTACATTATTGGTTTGAAGACAATTTAGATAATCATATTTCTATTTGACTATAATTGCAGTGTTTTGAATGTATTATTTGGCATCCTTATATGAATTTGGGATTTCTTCCCGCAACACCTCTGTGAGGGTTTCATTAGCTTAATGCTTTCATTCTAAGGTTCGGATGATATTATGTTTTTACTTTGCATTATATTAGTTTAGAGAAAATGCATGCCCTATCTCTTCCAGCAGTAAAGGTTTATAATTTTAGAGGAGAGGTCCTCAGGTTTACTGTTGTAATATATCTCAATACTTAAAATGATTGAGGGTTTCTGTTACAGTTCTTGCAATGCTTATTTAGTTTATAAAGTTAGTTTGGACATTCAATTACTTTCTTGTCTGGGAGTTCTAATGTAAATGTTTCCCTTACTTTTTTTTCCTTTCTCTTGTTCAACTTTTCCTGAATTATGAGATTAAATTGGGGTCTAAGCACTCTTTATAAGCTAGGGTTCTGATTATATCCATGGAATCGGAAGTTGCCTTCTTTCTTTGGTGTTTGGTATTCTACTTAGTGTGTAGTTCTTTTAAGTGATAAATTAAGATATATCTCTTTACTATGATAACTTCTTGACAATCTCTGTCAGAAAGGATTTGTATTATGAATTTCTTTGATAACCTCTGATAGATAAGAATTTTGTTTCGGTTAGTACATTTGTATTTTAGATTCATAACTATGATAGTCTTCTTACATTTCTTCGTCAGTTTCTATTTATGTTTACTGAAAGTTGGCTATGAAGTTTTACTGAATACTAACTATTCTGTCCTTTGCATGAAATATCTATGCACAGACAACCATAACATTTACCTTAAGTAACCAAACTAATCCATTCCTAATTGCTAGAAATGATTAAGATACTTACATTATATCAACATACAGGATAAAATCTAACTATTAAGTATAAGGAATTTTCACTTATCTGGACCGTTGATTAGTTATATTATTCCTATTTCAGTCTGCAACCAGACCTTGTTTCCTGTTTCTTTGCCTCCCAACCTTGAGACTATTATATTAATTAGTCTCCCCCTGAGCAGTTCCTGAATACAAGAACTCTCTTTTTCTTGAGAACTCATAGTCTCACTACTATCTAGTCCAAACTAGACATAGCCTCATAAAACTGCCTGACATTTCAACACAAAATTTCCCTTTTTGCTCATCATTCTCCTTGATCTCAGATACCCCTATCCTCTTGATCTTCTTGAATAAATCCTTAAGAAACTAGTTAGGAGCGAGTAACTGTCTCCCTAACTGATTATCAAGTAAAATAATATTTACTGATTACTGTTGTTTTATTTTCAAAAAGAATTAAATTCCAAAAATAGTTTTTTATAACTAAGAAAATAAATAGTTTGTTTGATTTGTGGTAATTAAAATATTTACATGGTCTAGGGATATGACATCTTCCCCCCCTAAGATGTGACATTGTCCCGATTTTTTCCCTCTAAAAAGAAATTCGGAAAGGTCTCCTTCATAACTTGATAATCTTCCCAGGTGGCCTCTTCCAACCCATAGTGCTGCCATTGCACTTTAACCTGGGTGATAACTCGTTTCCGTAGCGTTACTTCTCTCTGATATAGTATAACCAGTGGTTTGACCAAGAACTCAACTTTTGGTTTGACCTACACATAGAAATAAAACAATTTAAGTCATCAACCAGCTTGTTTAATAAATCTATATTAAAAGAGAAACTTCTTGAATATTTTACCTGAATGTCTTGCCAATTGATTACATGTTTAGGATCATAAATGTATTTCTTAAGTAGAGAAACATGAAAGACATTGTGCACACGAATGTGGCTGGGTAACGCAAGTTGGTAAGCCATTGGTCTGATTCGAGCTAAAATTTGGAAAGACCCGCAAAATCAAGGTGCTAGTTTAGCACATCCGGTCCATTCCAGTGTGCTTTTCTTGGCCTGCACTAGAATGTAAACATGATCCCCTACTTGAAATTCCCGCAATATTCTTTTCTGAACAACAAAGTTTTTTTTCCGGCCTTGAGCGGCTTTCAAATTGGCTCGTATCTTTTTCACCATCTTTTCCATTTCCCCTAACATATCTAGTCCTAACATCAACTTGTCCTCTGGATCACTCCAACTCAAGGGTGTCTTGCACTTACGTCCGTATAACACTTCAAAGGGACTCATATGTAGAGATGTATGGTATCCATTGTTATAGGAAAATTCTACTAAATGCAGGTAGTCCTCCCATTTTGATGGCTATTGCATAACATAAGTTCGCAACATGTCTTCAACTACTTGATTGACTCGCTCTCTCTGTCCATGCATTTGAGGATGATATGTGGTGCTAAAGTGTAGTTTTGTGCCCAATCCTTCAAAAAGAGCCTTCCAGAAGGCTGATGTAAATTTCACATTGCAGTCTGAAATGATCATTTTGGGTATTCGATGTAATTTAAGAATGTTTTGCATAAAAATGTTAGCAATTTGAACCGCTTTATAAGTTGATTGGACTGGTATGAAATGAGAAGATTTGTTTAATTTTTCCATTACCACCATGATGGAATCATTTTTCTTTTTTGACTTAGGCAGTCTGGTAATGAAATCAATGGATATGGTTTCCCATTTTCATTCAAGAATAGACAAAGGGTGGAGTAAACCTGTTGGGTGTTGGTGCTCAGCTTTTATTTGCTAGCATTCCAGACATCTGGCTAAATATTTTGCTAACTCCTTCTTCATACCAGGCTAGAAAAATTCCTTCCTCGGGGCATAAATCATTTTCTGGTATCCGAGATGGCCTGCATAAGGAATCTTATGAAATTCATCTAAAATTAACTTTTTAAGATGTTTCTAGTTAGGCACATATAACGTCTTCCTATAAATCAGCAATTCTTCTGAATTTACCTCATATCCTAATTGTCGTTCATGGCTGTTTGAAGTTTTTTCTTGTTGCCATAAATGTTTATATACTAAATCTTGCATGGCTGTTTCACGAATCTACTCATAAAAAGTTGTTCGTGACTCACTGAAAGAAATTTCATATAAACAATTTACCTTCCGACTTAAGGCATCTGTAACCTGGTTTTCTTTTCCCTTCAAATGTTTGATTTGAAAATCAAATTCACTTAAGAAATCTACCCAACGAGCTTACCCAACATTTAAAGTGGTATGTTTAATGTAGTTTGTTAGACTATGATGATCAATCATTAACATAAATTTCTTACCCATTGAGTAATGTCGCCACATCTTTAAGGCATGAATCACCACTATCAGTTCTAAGTCATATGTCGAATACTTTTGTTCATACTCTTTAATCTTTCTTGACTCATAGGCAAGAACCCTGTCTTCTTTCATTAATACGCCACCTACACCCTTGTTACGCAGCATTTTGTCACTGTCCCTATACTTCCCATTCCTTGATCTTGGAGGACCTCTATAGTGAACCCCACATGCTTTGCCTTCATGGAGAAACTCCCATTATGTCACTCTTCATGAGCAGATCATTTCCCTTTTGCACCATTTCCCTTGAAACTTCTATTTTGCCAAATTTACAAGACCGGCTCTAATGACCTTTGTCTCCCCCGCGCCCATGTGTTGAGATTAGCACCATTCCCGCCGCCAATCGGTGCGACCGAGTTGTGTTCCAGTCACGTCAGTCCTGTTATGGAAAGTTTTTTAAATTAGAGCTAAAGCTTCCATCTCTAGAAGCTCCATAATGGAAGTCTGGTAAATGGTTTGGCTGGATGGGGTCAAGGATGACAGTTTTGGCTCCTTTCCCCTATAATGATGGAACTACCTCAAGGGATAAGTCCTTCTCCCATGAGAAGAGGATCCATCTCCCATCCATCTTTCCTATATAAACCTCCCTTCTTCCCAAGCACAAATGAGTGGTGAGTGACTAGTGTGAAAATCAGAGTTAGAGTTTTGGCTAAGTGTAAATATATTAGACAAGCAAGCTATTACTAATTGTAGCCATCTAGTTGTGTGAGGGAGAAGTGTGTTGGTTTGGAGTGAAGCCTAAAGGGAAGAGTCTTTAAACTATAGTTGTTTGAAGCCATCATGAAGTGCTAGCAGAAGTGTGTGGGAACCTGGTCTTGTCAAAGGAAGACTGCGACGTTAAGACAAATGGTTGTAATCTCTCTTTGAATATTAATATATGCAACTATCGATTGATTTCCTACATGTTTTGTAATATTACATATTTGTGTCTTAATGCTTCTTGACTTATTAAGTAGGTTGAATTGCAATTTTTCCATTATTATGTTTGTGTGTTGTTGTTGTTTACTTGTTTCAGGAGCTTGAAGAAGGAAGCGAGAGATTGTTGGAGTGAGCAAACGAGGACATCATCAAGCAGGATAAGTGACCAAGAGGTAGGCCCTCTTGATTGATTCTAACTTAAGGAAATCTTCCATATAATGTATCTGTTGTGGCTAGACCCATTACTGGGCTAGAGGAATTCATTTGTGTCCGCATTTGTAATTTTACTTCACCACAACCCTCCTTGTTAGCATCCGTATAAACCACGAATTCTTTATTAGGATCAACAATGCTCAAAATGGGTGTAGTGGTAAGTAGATGCTTGAGTTGATCAAAGCTCCTTTGGCAGTCGGGGGTCCACCTAAAGGCTTTCCCTTTCTTTTGAAGAGAAGTAATAGGATATGGCACCCTAGAAAAACCTTCCACAAATCATCTATAATATCCAGCTAGACCCATGAATGATCTTATGTCAGCTACATATTTCGGTATCGGCCATTCCATGATAGTTCTTATTTTCTCTGGATCTATTGCGATTCCATTCTTGGTGATGACATGTCCCAAGTACTGGATTTGTTCCTTAAATAAGTCACATTTGCTATGTTTAGCATACAGCTGGTGCTCTCTTAGGACTTGTAGAATAATACGGAGATGCTTCTATGCTCCGAGAGTAGATCAGTATGTCATCAATAAAGATTAATAAAAACTTATCTAAGTATTGATGAAATATACTGTTCATGAGACACATGAAGGTTGCTGGGTCATTAGTTAGTCCAAAAGGTAGTACTACGAACTCATAATGTCCATAACGAGTTCTAAATGTTGTTTTTGCTATATCCTCCTCCTTTATCCAGATCTGATGATAACCTGAGCATAGATCAATCTTTGAGAATACGGTTGCACTCTTTACTTGATCAAATAACTCATCTATACGGGGTAGAGGGTATTTATTTTTAATTTTCAACTTGTTTAACTGATGGTAATCCATAAACATTCAAAATGTTCCATCCTTTTTCTTAACAAAGAGCACTAGAGCTCCCCAAGGGGACACACTGGGTCAGATATACCTTTTATCAAGTAGCTCTTGTAGCTGCATTTTCAATTATGTTAGCTCCGATATGATCATGTGGTAAGGGGCTTGGGAGACTGGGGAAACTCTCGGAATTAACTTAATCATAAAATCTATGTCTCCTTTAAGGGGTAGGCCCAGGATTACCTCAGGAAATACATCTGGGAAATTTTGTATCAATGGTATGATTTCTAATGAAACATATTTATCTTTAGAGTCAACGTAACCTACTTGTATGGCATAAACTTGGAAGCCTTTTCTGATGCATTTTTCTAATTGGGAGGTTATTACAGGTCTTATTTGCAGAGGTTTTTGAATACCTTGAATTTCCTGCTTTTCTCCTTTCTCATCCTAGTAATTAATGGTTTTGGTATTACAGTTAATAAGGGGCCAATGTTTTTCCAACCAGTTCATACCTATAAGGATGTCATATGACCCCAGGGGTAACACATTAAGATTTTCCATAATAGACTAATTAACTAAAATTAGAGGGCAATTACTAACTTCGGCCAAAAATCTTGTTTTTGCTCCTGTGGCTAGTTGTATTAACCAAGGATTTTTAAACTTAACAATTTGTAATTTACATTGTTCCACTATCTTGGGGCTAATATAACTTAAGGTAGCCCCGAGATCAATTAAAATAGATATAGTTCTGTAAAAAACTTTACCTTCAAACTCAACCATGGTTGGTTGAAATTCTGCCTAATGGTCTTCAAGGGCGGCCTTAATTTTAGGAATGCTTCTTGCCACCTCTCCCATAGTAGATTATTCTTGTATCTACGAAATATGATCATCTCCTTTGCGGTGTGGGAATTTTTTGACATAATGCGGGCCTCCGCATCCCCAACGCTGTATAGGTGGTCTGTTAGTTAATTCTGCTTCAGTTCTACCAGCTTGCTCATTCATCCTGGTTTTGCCTGGTACTTTAAATCTGGGCTGATTTCCATTCATTTTCTGTTAGTTTGACCTTTAAACAATCCTTTGTTTCCTGTGCCCTTATTCCCCTTGTGGCTGGGAACAAATTTACTTCCCTTTTTGTTAGCCCACCTCTTGCTCATATCTCCCTTTGGTTTATTTTGTTGGTAACAGATTCGTGCCTTACGAATAACTTCGTCCATGGTTTTTGGGTTGTCAAACTCCAATCGTTCTTTCATGAACAATGGGAGACTACTGATAAACCGTTGCACCTTTTCTTTTTCTTCGTGTATGTAAGGGACATACTAAAGTAATGACGTAAACTTTTTTATGAACTCATCCATGGACATTTGACTCAGTCAAAGATCATGAAACTCCTTTTCTTTTTTGTCATAAAATCTTTCCGTTAGATATTTTTCCTTAAAATATCTCTGAAATTTTTCCCAGGTTATGATTTGTTCATTGACTCCACGAATTATTTTTACTTCCTCCCACCACGATGTGGCTTTCCCTTGTAGCTGAAAGATGGCCATATGAGCCTTTAGATTATGCTCATACTAGTACAGCTGGAAATACTTGTTCATATTGATGAGCCATGCTTCCGCCACCTCTTCCTATTCACCATCAAAGAGAGGAGGCTTTATTTTTCGAAACTCCCCTTGAAGTTCCAGTTTATGCATTTTCTGTGTCTTGTCATTTGACACATTATCTTATTCTTCTTCATGATTTTCTTCACCACCTTCTATTTCCATATTCTCAATCCAAAACTCTTGTTCCCCCGTCATATTTCCATGTTTAGGGCTAGGAACTAGTGACCAATGATTCTATCTATCAGATAAACTCTTCATAATTTTTTCTTGCTCCTGCATCAGTCTTTAGTTGTCTGCCCATAGCTGGGCCATCTCGTCCTTCAGTTCTTGTACAGTTTCTAGGATAGTTGTGTTGGTGTTTTGTGGCTCATCCCCCAACTGCGCCCATACTTCAGGATTAACTTCTTGAAATGATGATGGTCTTGTTCCCATTACTAACTGGTGTGGTGGATTCCCAGTTCTCCTCATGCCAACTGTTCTGTGCTTCCTACGTGCACATCACCAAGGTTGTTATTTCTTTATTCTAGAGGTCTCAGTTTGGCAACCTGAGTGCTCTGATACCATATGTCACATCCACAAGTTAATTTATACATATTAAAAAAAAAATCACTGACCTTTCTATGATACCCATAGAATTCTATTATAACCTATGAAAATTACCATAGTAATATAATTGTTGGAAACAGTTTAATATATCATTGAATTTTATTGTAATCATATACAATCATGCAAAAAATAATAACCCTTTCCAGGTCTTAGTCTTAAGGTCATAAACAGGAGGTTGATAGCTGAGACAAGGCTACTTGTCTATCTCACATGGAAACTCATATTACATACTCCACTTGTCATTTCATGCTTCAGATTAATGAACCTCACGCTATGCATTTACTCTACCTTTGATGGTTGTCCGGATTTCTATTCCGCATTTATTTTCCACCCCTCGACCTCCCACCTTGCATTAATTGGCTGACTGTTGCTCTGCCTAGGTGAAGGTAGTACCCTGCTGGAGACTTTACTGCAGTACTTCATCGACTATGACTTCGGGATCCACTTCGGATTGACAGTCTTAGATCTTCATATGGATCAGATGCAGGGGGAGAACCTTGGGGTTATATGCCTCCTGTTTAGTAATAATGCTTACCCATTTCATTTTCCCTCTTTTGGTTGTGGTCTCCGGCGCCTTCAGGGGAAGTTTTTCCTTCAGCTCAGGTATTATGTTACTAGCTGGTTACAAGAACTGTGCTCGACATGCTTTACAATGGTCACTGTCGGTTTTCTAAATGCTCGGCTTCACTTGACAGATGTATGGGTTTCTTGGTGCTCATGGCACAGATTTTATCAGCGACCAGGTTCTTCAGTCGAGTTAAACCAGGTATATCTTTCAAAACGTCATCATTAAGGTTTCCCCTTCATTCTTATTTGTTGTGTTATAGTTTTTAACCTATGTTTCTCCTCCCAGCTGGGGTGGAGAGTTTTTGCAGAGGCAAAGCATCGGACGAGGAGCTAGATGAGACCCTTTCTCGGCTCCCTGAACGTGATGAAAATAGGACCATCCGCTTTCCAGGTATTTACATTGTGCATGGTTCCTTGTTTGGTTTACGTGGTTAGGCTCCAGCTCTATAGGGAGCTCGCAGTATGATTTATTTTTCCGAGTCTGTATTATCAGAAGCTTTTGCTTAAACATTTTCAAACGCTATAAACATTTGTGATAGTTAGGGTTTTCTATGCGGCCCTATGGTATCTTTATAAGCTTTCTATTGTTATACCGGCATGTCCACAGGGGTTTGATATTTGTATATGTTGCCGAAGGTTTTTAATTTCAAACCCTGGCTTATAATGGTTACACTATTGCTTTGAAGATAGTTTAGATAATCATATTTCTATTTGACTATAATTACAGTGTTTTGAATGTATTATTTTCCATCCTTATATGAATTTGGGATTTCTTCTCGCAACACCTCTGCGAGGGTTTCATTAGCTTAATGCTTGTGTTCTAAGGGTTAGATGATATTGGATTTTTCCTTTACATTATATTAGTTTAGAGAAAATGCATGCCCTGTCTCTTCTAGCAACATAGGTTTATAATTTTAGAGGAGAGGTCCTCAAGTTTATTGTCGTAATATATCTCAATACTTAATATAACTGAGGGTTTTTGTTACAGTTCTCACAATGCTTATTTAGTTTATAAAGTTAGTCTGGACATTCGATTACTTTCTTGTCTGGGAGTTCTAATGTAAATGTTTCCCTTACTTTGTTTTCCTTTCTCTTGTTTAACTTGTTCCTGAGTTCTGAGATTAAATTGGGGTCCGAGCACTCTTTATAAGTCAAGGTTCTGATTATATCCGTGGAGTCGAAAGTTGCGTTCTTTCTCCGGGGTTTGGTATTATACTTAATGCATAGTTCTTTTAAGTGATTTATTAAGATAGATCTCTTTACTATGATAACTTCTTGACAGTCTCTATCAGAAAGGATTTGTATTATGAATTTCTTTGATAATCTCTGGCAGATAAGAATTTTGTTCCGGTTAGTACATTTGTATTTTAGATTCATAACTATGATAGTCTTCCTACATTTCTCCGTCAGTTTCTAGTTATGTTTACTGAAAGTTGTATAAATTCTACAAATCTCACTGTAAGACCATGTAAAAAATATGCCTGTAGATTAACTCGATAATGAAATATAAATCAAATCAGAATACTATAAACTACTTCTACTATCAAAGTTTGCTTTGCGGAAGCTTAACGATCAAGCTGAACAATATAACTCGAAGAAGAAGAATCAATGCACAATACACATGAAAATACTTTAGGGAAAGCCTCAACTAAAAAACCCCACTATTTGTATTGTCATACAAGGTGGAGATACATAGGAATTATACAAAGCCTTAGCTCTCACAGCTAGCCAACTCTTAGTACAATCCTCACAGATGCTCACAGGCAATCCTGGCTTCTCTCAAGCCTTCCTCTCTGCCCTCCAAGCTCCTATTTCCTTGCGTTGTTCCTCTGGGATGATCTCCTTCAACCAAGTGGAAAAACTCGATTTACCAAGTGGATGATCTCCTGATCTCACACACTGTCAGAACTGCGCAATCCTCAAGGAATTGTTTCCTTCTGCATGCATGAGTTTTCTTTATAAGAAAACACATGCAACTAATAAAACACTATCCTTGTCTTTAATCTCAACTGGGTCTTTCTCAGAATAGACATGCATGAGTTTCTGATGAGGGAATCTTCAGTTAACTGGAGTACACTTGTTGAGTGCATGCATGCATCAACTGAAAGTTAACTCTCTATTAGTTTCTCAAATAGTTTGGAACTAATTTAACTAGACTTAACTCAGTAAACTGAGTTAACTAATTACAACTCAATTATAACTCAATCTTATCTCCTTAATTTAAGGCTTGTCTCCTTAATTTAAGGGATAACTCTTGCATGACTTCAAAAAGACTTCTAACTTGAATTTATCCAACTAATTAAGTCAAAATAACTTAATTAATTATTTCCAAGTAGTTGTTAAGAATAAATTCGATTTTAATTCAAAATTTAATTCAAGGACAAATTAAATTGGAATATTCTTGTTGCCACATTTCAACAAAAGTTGGCTATGAAGTTTTACTGAATACTAACTATTCTTTCCTTTGCATGAAATATCTATGCACACACAACCGTAGCATTTACCTTAATTAACCAAACTAATCCATTCCTAATTGCCGGAAATGATTAGAATACTTAATTATATCAACATACAAGATAAAATCTAACTATTAAGTATAGGGAATTTTCACTTATTTGGACCGTTGATTAGCTAGATTATAACTATTAAGTATAAGGAATTTTAACTTATTTGGACAGTTGATAAGCCAGATTATTCCTATTTCAGTCTGCAACTAGACGATGTTTCCTGTTTCTTTGCCTCCCAACCTTGAGACTATTATATCAGTGAATCTCCCCCCGTTCCTGAATACAAGAACTCTCTATTCCTTGAGAACTCACAGTCTCACTGCTATCTGGTCCAAACCAGACATAACCTCATAAAACTGCATGACATTCCAACACAAAATTTCCCTTTTTGCTTATCATTTTCCTTGATCTCAGATACCCCTATCCTCTTGATCTTCTTGAATAAATCCTCAAGAAATCAATTAGGAGTAGGTAACTCTCTCCCTAACTGATTAACAAATAAAATAATATCTACTGATAACTATTGTTTTATTTTCAAAAAGAATTAAATTCCAAAAATATTTTTTTATAACTAAAACAATAAATAGTTTGTTTGATCTGCAATAATCAAAATATTTACATGGTCTAAGGATATCACAAGTGTGGTTCATCCCCTGATTGGTTTGAAGGGCATTGGCCAAAAAATTCTCTTATGTAATTTATACCCAAAAACTTTTAATAATTTGTCATATATCTTTTACATTTTTAATAGTGATATATATTTTTAAATAATATAATTGTTATTATTTAAATTATATTTTTAAGTATATAAATAAATTTATTTTTTAATAATTCTTTTTTAATACATTTGGATTATGAAAACTATAATAACATAAAGTTATAATTTTTAATTTTTAATAGTGATATATATTTTTAAATAATTATAATTGTAATTATTTAAATTATATTTTTAAATATATAAAAAAATTTATTTGTGTAATAATTCCTTTTTAATACGTTTGTATCTCGGAGGTATGGAAGCCTATCATTTCTGATGAAATTAATATCTACCCCTGTGCTAGAGGTTTCTTTATAGTAGATTTTGAAAATCCTGAAAGCAGACAATGTATTCTAGATTTCGGCCCTTGGTTTTGGGAAAAATCAGGCCTATTCATGAAGCCATGGAACCCATCATTCGATCCCTCTACAGCAGTGATAACCTCAGCACCAGTTTGGGTGAGATTGCCAAGCCTACCCTTGCATCTCTGGAATCTCTCCTCGCTAAAAGCCATCGGAAATGCAATTGGGAAATTTTACTGCAGGTGCCCAGAAACAGAGGAATATGCCAGAACCACCTATGCACGCATCTGTGTGGAAATGGATTTCAGCGCCGGATTCCCAGCTGAAATAAACCTAACAAGTAAAGACTATGTGTGGAACCAGAAGCTTGATTATGAAAGTGTCCTCTTCAGATGTCGATCGTGCTTTGAGACGGGGCATCTAGCCAAAAATTGCCCAAAAGCCTCTGAGAAAAATTTTGCTAAAAAAAACCACCACAGATCTACATGGTGGGAAGGAGCACAAAAGGAACACTACACTGTCATCAAAGAAGAATATTCTAGAGAAAACTCTGAGTCACAAGAAATCAAGGAAGAAGGAAACAACTCTCAAAGCAAGCAAGGAGAAAGCCCGCCCCAACAAATCAACAGTTATGAGGATTTGAATACCGCAGAAAATAAATCTCCATTTAACAGCAAAGCAGATCTCCTAAACCAAACTTCTTCTCCGACTATAGATCGCGAAGCTAAGACACCAATGCCCCAAGAACCAGAAGAGATGAAGGAGATGCAAGACAAAGGAAGTTGGAAGACCGTAGAGAAAAGAAAGAAAGCTACAACACCAATCTCGCCAAGAAAGACGAGGAACCAGACAAGTAAAAATTAAGAAAATTGTAGGTCCGATAGACCAATTTGGTCTCAGTGGACGTTAACCATCATCATCATCATCATCATCATTATGAAAACTATAATAACATAAAATTATTATTTTAAGTAAGAGGCACTCGAGGATAAATTGTTCATGCTCAATCAACTCGAGGATAAATCTTTGATATTCCATTACCTCTTCATGAAGCAGTATCACGTTCAATGATCCGTTCGTGTTGTTGTAAAAATATGGTTCACAAATGATTAAAATACTGTAAATTATATTTGCTATGGTTACAACAGGGTTGGCACGGAATTTATTTTCGTGATGGTATTTATGTCCTTTTATATTAATATAACTATTTCACTGATGTGATTTAATATGCATCCGATTTACAAATTTCAACGAATTCGTTATTATTCTTAGCCTAAAAGAAAGTGTGCTTTCAGTACACTATAAACTCTGCTACTCTAAACTAAGTGTGTTTACTCTGTAAACTTTGCTAACCCTTGGAATACAGGGTTTTATTCACTGGAATGGATGATTTGTAAGCTTAACAATAACGATTCTATAATGCGGAATAAAACACTTAAAAGAATCAAAATAAGCTTTAATACCCAAGAAGAAATATCTCCAGCCATTGATGCTGGCTCACACTCCCAATTTGTTGCTGTACGGGATATTGGAAACACCGAAATAAAGCTGCTCGGACCTCCACCTGGCGCTTGAGGAAATTGCCGAAGAGTCAACTAAAATTTTTGCATGCGGCATTCATATTTTGTAGATCCAATCGTGAAAGGGTCACACTATTTTACAGGTGGAAGGGTTTTAGTTTTTGAATGGAGGAACTTGTTTAACTCATGAAATGACATGCGGCCTTTTGAATAACATTGACTTGCATTTCCTCTCAGGAGATTTGAAATACTATAATAATAGATTGCAAGAAAAAGAAGAGGGATGACGACAGCAACATCCCTTCCTGTGCATTAAGAATCAGCCTACCAAACATAAACTAATGCTTCCCAATGAAAAAAAACACCTGAAAGCAGCAGCGCTAAAAAGCCTATGGCCGGATAAAAACAGAGCGAAAACTACAAAGCCCTTAGATTTACAAAAATTCACCCAAAACTCTCATCTGTGTGGAACTTCCAAGCTCTGCTCACTGTAGCTTGATGGTGTAAGACTGAAGGGGATTGAGTTAGTGAGCTTGGGGACCAAACAGAAGTATATATAGCCAAGCTTCCATCAAGCTTTTGTTGGCTATGTGTCAAGTGTTCCACAGATCATGGTAAAGAACTGCAGAGAGAGTAATGGACCACTCCAGAAGCTCCCAACAAGAAATTAATTAACTTCAGTTGATTTCTGTAATTTAAGGAAATAGTTGCAGTTGGTTTCCATAATCTAAGGAAATGATTGTAGTTGGTTTCCAGAAATTACTGCAGTTGGTTTTCAGAAAGTCGTTGGGAGAGGGAGCTTAACATTCTCCCACTTGGTCCATGCTTCCAATCTTAATGTCTCATCTTAAAACCCATTGATAATCTGTATTAAGTAATAGATACATGAATCATGGCGATAGGTCCTCTAATGACGAGTATTATCTTCCATGTATTATTATGTATTTATTTCTATTATAATTTATGTAGTAACAATTTCTTAACAAATAAACCCTATGTTTATTCTTGGTCCTACACAGATAAATTCTCTCAAATCAAATTAAGGTGCACATAAATATGAGAAAAACATCACAATAATTAAGAATTTCATTAAAATAACATTGTCCATACAATGAGAAACTACATAATGGAACCAAGTCCCATATTCATTACATGATCCTTGAATTTAAATGGTGGCATGCCCTTATTCAAAGGATCAGCGATCATCAACTCAGTGCTAATGTGCTCAATGACCACTTTCTTTTCTTTAACATGTTCCCTTATAGCTAAATACTTAATGTTGATGTGTTTATTTCGACTCCTACTTTTGTTATTTTTAGCCATAAAAACAGCAGGTGAATTGTCACAATATATTCTCAATGGCTTAGAGATAGAATCCATAATTCTAAGCCCAAAAATGAAACTCTTAATACATACACCATGTAAAGTAGCCTCGAAATAGGAGACGAACTCGGCTTCCATAGTGGAAGTGGCAATCAAGGTCTGCTTGGCACTCCTCCATGATACAGCTCCACCGGCCATCATAAAAATGTATCCTGATGTTGATTTGCGTGAATCAACACATCCAGCAAAGTCAAAATCTGAGTAGCCAATTACTTCCAAATTTTCCATCCGTCTATACACAAGCATGTAGTTTTTGGTTCCTTGAAGGTACCTCATTAATTTCTTTGCAGCTCTCCAGTGGTCTAAACCTAGATCACTCTGATATTGTCCCAACATTCCCACAACAAATGCAATGTCAGGTCTTGCGCAGACCTGAGCATACATTAAGCTTCCGACAGCAGAAGCATATGGAATTTTCATCATTTGTTCTCTTTCAAAGTCGTTCTTCGAGCATTGGTTCAAATTGAACCTATCACCCTTCAAAATGGGAGCTACACTTGGTGAACAATCCTTCATCCGAAATCTCTCTAAAATTTTATTAATATAGGTTTCCTAAGATAGACCCAAGATGCCTCGAAATCTTTCTCTATGGATCTTAATGCCAATGACATAAGATGTCTCACCCATATCCTTCATATCGAAATTTTTAGAGAGGAATTGTTTCACCTCATGCAGCAAACCCTTATCATTGGTTGCTAGAAAAATTCCATCCACATATAAAACAAGAAAACAAATTTTACTCCCACAGACTTTCACATATAGACATTGATCCATAATGTTTTCTACAAAACTGAAAGAAGAAATTACATTATGGAATTTCAAATACCATTGGCGGGATGCTTGTTTTAATCCATATAAAGATTTCTTGAGCTTGCAAACCAATTGCTCACCATCACTAGAGGGGAATCCTTTAGGCTGTTTCATGTAAACCTCCTCCTCCAGATCTACATTGAGAAATGTCGTTTTCACATCCATTTGTTGCAACTCCAAGTCAAAATGGGCTACTAATGCCATAATAACGCGCAAGGAATCTTTCTTAGATACAGGAGAGAAAGTCTTCGTGTAGTCAATTCCTTCTTTCTAAGTGAATCCCTTAGCAACGAGTCTTGCCTTGTATCTCTCAATGTTGCCCAATGAGTCTTTCTTTGTCTTAAAGACCCATTTACATCCAATGGCTTTTGCACCATTATGCAACTCAACAAGATCCCAGACTTTGTTACTCTTTATAGAATTCATCTCTTCCTTCATGGCATCGTACCATAATTCTAATTCTTTGCAACTCATGGCTTGTGAAAAGGACTCGGGATCATTTTCGGCTCCAATGTTGTAGTCAGATTCTTGCAGATACACAACATAATCATCAAGAATTGTTGATCTCTTTGGTCTAGTAGATCTTCTTAATGTTGTACCATCATCTTCCTGAGAAGTATGTGGTTCAACTCGTTGTTCAAAAGTTCTTGGCAACTCTTGAACTACCTAATCTATTGGAATGTCGTCAGCAGCTTGTGGAACTTCAACAATTGGTTGTTTAACACCAGTTTGTACTTGAAGGGTGTTGTGAAAAATAACCAATTTATCACTTGAGGTGGAAGGTTGAGATTCTGAATGATCCTTCTCAAAAACTATGTCCCTGGTTTGATCACTCCCACTGATCAAGTCATTTTCAAGAAACTTTGCCTTTCTTGATTCCATAATCCTAGTGCTATGAGATGGACAATCAAATCTGTAACCTTTATACCTTTCAGCATATCCAATGAAATAACCACTAATGGTCCTTGGGTCCAACTTCTTCTCTTGCGGATTATATATTCTTACTTCAAATGGGCATCCCCAAACACGCATATGTCGCAAACTCGATTTCCAACCTTTCCATAATTCAAATGGCATTTTAGGAACAACCTTGGTTGGAGTTCAGTTTAATATATACATTGTCGTCTTAAGGGCTTCAGTCCATAAGGATTTAGGAAGACTGGAGTTGCTAAGCATGCTCCGCACCATGTCCAATAATGTTCGGTTTCTTCTTTCTGCTACACCATTCTAGTCAGGTGAACTAGGGATGGTGTATTAGGCAACAATCCCATGCTCTTGAAGAAATTTTGCGAATGGCCCAGGTGCTTGTCCATCTTCTGTGTATCTACCATAATATTCTCCACCTCTATTTGATCTCACGATCTTAATTTGCTTGCCGCATTGTTTCTCTACTTTAACCTTAAAGATCTTAAAGGCATCTAATGCTTCGCTCTTTTTATGAAACATGTAGAGATACATATATCGTGGGTAATCATCTATAAAAGAGATGAAGTATCTCTGACCATGTGAGTCCATGTCTGGACTACATATATCAGTATGTATGATCTCTAATATGTCCGAACTCCTATTGGCACCTTTCTTTGACTTGTTGGTCTGCTTTCCCTTTATGCAGTCCACACAAGGCTCAAAACCAGTAAAATCCAGAGTATTAAGTACCCCTTGATTTACCAATCTTTTAATTCTTTCTATGGAGATATGACCTAGTCTCCAGTGCCATAATTTAGAGGAATCTTCATTAATAACACATCTTTTAGTGCCAATGTGAACATGCATTGAATCATAAGTGACATTGTTTTGTAAATTAATGCAGTAAAGACTATTAGACAAAATACCATTCCCAACACAATCAGATTTATAAAATAAACTGAAGGATGTTTCTGAAAAGTTAAAGGAATATCCAAAAGGTACAAGTCTTGACACTGAAATCAAGTTTCTAGAAAAACTTGGAACATAAAAGGTCTTTTCTAATTCTAAAACAAAGCCGCTACTTAAAGTTAAATAACATATTCCTATAGCGTCAACATGTGAGCCCATCTTGTTTCCTGATAAGATGTTTTGCTCACTTCCCACTGGCTTCCTTAGGTTTTACAAACCCTGCAAGGAATTCGAAATGTGAATTGTTGATCCAGAATCAATCCACTAGGTGTTAATATTGACATTAACCATATTAGATTCATAACAAACAAACAAGATTGGATTACCTTTCTCCGCAAGCCATTTCTGAAATTTGGCGCATTCTTTCTTCATGTGTCCCTTCTTTTTACAAAAGAAACACTTGGAATCCTTCTTGATATCAGCTTGGGGAGGTACTTTACCTTTCCCTTTCCGATTGGCTTGAGATTTTCCCTTTCCACGTGTTGCCAACATTGCACTTTCTCCTAGTTCCATCACCAGTCTCTCTTCCTCTTAAACACACATGGTCATGAGTTCATTAATTGGCCATTTATCTTTATGTGTGTTGTATGAGATTTTGAAGGGTCTGTATTGGTGCAGAAGGGTGTTCAGAATGCAGTGCACCAGGAAGGACTCTGATATTTCAACCTCGAGTTTCTCTAATTGAGTCACAGTGTCCCTCATTTGCATGATGTGCTCACGCACACCTTTCACACTGGTGAGCCTTAGGGATGAGAACTTCATGATTAGGGTGCTTGCTAGTGCCTTGTCTAAAGTGATGAATTGATCATCAATGGATTTCAGTGAGTCTTGAACCTTTTCATGCTGATCAATGGAACCACGAATACCAACTGAAATTTTAGTCTTAATGAACATCATGCTTAGGCGATTAGATCATTCCCATCGCTCATAAAGCGTGATGTCCGCTGCAGTGCTGGTATTTGTGAGTGCCGATGGTTCATATTTCCTAATAACATAGTCTATGTCCATCCACCCTAAATGAAGGAGAACTCTCTCCTTCCATACCTTATATTTATCTCCCTTAAGTTCAGGGATATCACAACGAATTTCAGAGAAATTTGCAGGTTGTACAACTGCATAAAATTAAAGACCACATGCTTATGTTAAATTTGAGGCCTAAAAATAAAATTATATGCTTTACCAATGTAAACCATGCTTAAAATTGAATCTAAAGACATAAAAATTGCCTGTGGGCTAAATTTTCAATTCAAGTAGATTCAATTATTCTTTATGATAGAATTTATCTAATTATTCACTTAATTCATAATTCTAAATGGTATATTATGATTATAATTTGATATAAATTCTATCTTAGATTTGAACTTTTATGATAAAACTATTAATTCATAATTCCTGTGGGTAAATTATGAATACTTTAATATTTTATCCTAATTAATTATATAAATATAATAAAAATTCCTATGGGATAAAATTATTATATTTAGTATAATTAATTACAATTAATATCTAGATATTCTTTATGTGATCCTAATCAATCATAATATATAATATTATTTAATTAGAGATGTTGTGGTTATTCTCTAATCAATTAAAAATTATATGGATTACTCAGACATTATTTATTATAAATTGCATAAACAAAACTATAGATAGTATTTCACATTGCATGCTACGTGAAATTGTGTATACACAGTTTAATATGAAGCAATTAAAAATATGGAAAGCGGAAACACTTCACCGCACTGACGAAGCACTTAAAATTCACTTATAAGATTATAAACAAATCTTAACCAAAGTAAAAAACAATGTTTCGTGAAAGGAATAAGTCAAAATGACATCTTAAATAAACTCCATATCCCTGTTTCTTGCAAAAACAAAAAAGGCTTCCACTGGAAGTAAAGTGTAAAGGTAAGCATGAATATAACCAGAACTGTAAGTGACAGAGTATGAGTAAAAACTGCCATAAATATCAGCATTACTGTAAACGACGACAATAATTCCTCGCAAAATAAAACAAAATTAAAGCACCGCTTCATGTAAATTAAATATGAGCACAATTATAAATTTGCACAACAATTACACCAAGACAAAGATAAAATTTGCTTTGATACCAAAGGTAAGCTTAATAATAACGATTCTATAATGTGGAATAAAACACTTAAATGAACCGAAATAAACTTTAATACCCAAAAAGAAATACCTCCAGCCATTGATGCTTGCTCACACTCCCAATTCGTTGCTGTACAGGATATTGGAAACGCCAAAATAAAGTTGCTCAAACCTCCACCTGGCTCTTGAGGAAATTGACGAAGAGTCAACTAAAATTTTTGCATGCGACTTCCATATTTTGGAGATCCAATCGTGAAAGGGTCACACTATTTTACAGGTGGAAGGGTTTTAGTTTCTGAACAAAGAAGCTTGTTTAACTCATGAAATGACATGCGCCCTTTTGAATAACATTGACTCGCATTTCCTCTCAGAAGATTTGAAATACTATAATTACAGGTTGCAGGAAAAAGAAGAGGGATGACGGCAGCAACGTCCCTTCCCGTGCATGAAGAATTAGCCCACCAAACATAAACTAATGCTTCCCAATGAAAACAAACCCCTGAAAGCAGCAGCACTAAAAAGCCTATCGTCGGATAAAAATAGAGCGAAAACTACAAAGCCCTTAGATTTACAAAAATTCACCCAAAACTTTCATCCGTGTGGAACTTCCGAGCTCTGCTTACTGTAGCTTGATGGTGTAAGACTAAAGGGGATTGAGTTAGTGAGATTGGAGACCAAACAGAAGTATATATAGCAAAGCTTCCATCAAGCTTTTGTTGGTTATGTGTCAAGTGTTCCACAGATCATGGTAGAGAACTGCAGAGGGAGTAATGGACCACTCCAGAAGCTCCCAACAAGAAATTAATTAACTGTAGTTGATTTCCGTAATTTAAGGAAATAACTGCAGTTGGTTTCCATAATCTAAGGAAATGATTGCAGTTGGTTTCCAGAAATTACTGCAATTGGTTTCCAGAAAGCCGTTGGGAGAGGGAGCTTAACATGATTCACACCAGTAACTCTAACGGATCATTTACGTAACTCCTGGAATAGCGGAAATAATTCACTTTGCAAAATATCATTGTTTAATAATATTACATTTAATATTAGTTTAGGTTTAATAATATTAAGTTTTGGTTTAATAATAATATAATCATTTAATTTAAATTTGCCGAATTCATTTCAGTAAAATATTATTGTTAAATAATATTATATTTAATATTAGATTTAGGTTTAATAATATTAAATTTAATTTTAATAATATTAAATTTTGGTTTAATAATACTATAGTCAGTTAGTTTCAATTTATAGAATTCATTTCGGTAAAATATTATTGTTAAATAATACTATATTTAATATTAGATTTAGGTTTAATAATATTAGATTTAGGTTTAATAATATTAAGATTTGGTTTAATAATAATATAATTATGTAATTTAAATTTATAATAATATTAGGTTAGTATAGTAATGATTAATAATTTAAATATTATTAATAATATTTTAACGCTAAATTTTATTAATATTAATATTAACATTTATACAATATTTAAACTTAGAGGGTTAGCTCAATTGGTCAAGTTTTCATTGCTAAAGCACTTTGTCAATGGGAGGTCACATGATTAATTTTTATTGACACTTTTGGGGTTAGGCTTTGCTAATAAATTGGTGGAAAGTAATTCCTTCTTCTCGACGTCGATCTGTAGGAATAAATCGACACCCTTGGGGTTAGGTTTTGCTAATAAATTGGTGGAAAGTAATTCCTTCTCTTCAAATAAATAGCCTAGCGGCTAACTCTGGGCAATGATGCATCAATGCTATTTATTCCTAGAGATCGATTGATTTGTCACCTTTTCTTGAGGATGAACCACATTAGTTGGTTCGAAACATCGACCAAATCCTAGCAATGTCATTAATCTGGAAGCCTTATATCTACATTATGGATCACAAAAGTCTTAGATCTAACACTAATATCAATTATTAGTAATATTTTCGTAAGAAAAACCACATTAGCTTGTCCTGAGGATGAACCACATTAGTCGATTCGAAATGTCGACCAAATCCTAACAATGTGATTAATCCAGAAGCCTTATATCTACATTATGGATCACAAAAGTCTTAGATCTAACACTAATATCAATTATTAGTAATATTTTTCCAAAAAAAATATTAATAACAATAATATTAGGTTTAATATTAAGTTTAGGTTTAACAATATTCGGTTTAGGTTAGGTTTAATAATATATTGTTTAGATTTAATAATATAATAATAATATTACTTTACGTTTATAATATTAATATCGATATTAATTAATAATAATATTAGGTTAGTATAGTAATGGTTAATAACATTATTATCAACAATATTTTAACATAAAATGTTATTAATATTAACAATTATATAACATTAATAACAATTATATAATATAAATATCAATTATATATATGATCCTTTAACTAGGAAAATTTCGCTCGCTTTCCACCTGACCCTCAAAATTAAAGGAAAAGCATTCTTGGATGGTAGTGTTAATTTCTTATCCAACAGCCTTGGGTTCCGCATGTCCTTTGTTCTGACCCAGTTGTCCTATCCCATGAATTTGGATTTTGGCAAATGAATTGACCACTATCTTATTAATGGGCTTGACCATCTACCTCATGTATTACATTAATTATAACATAAATATGTTATGAATGTAATAATAATATTCTATGTAACAATTCATTTTTATATTAATTCGACTATGTTTGACTATGGTTGAAAGTGAATGCTCTTCAACTTTAGAAAAACATAATCACATTTTGTTATTATTTATTAATATTAAAAGTCAAACATAGCCAAATAAAGCCACCCTTTGTAGTGGATGTTTAAATAGTTGACCATGATAAATGTTGGTCAATCCTATGTTTATCATATTTGATAATAGTCAACCTTGCTCACTCATAGTCATCCTTAGTCAATAATATTAATATTAACAAAGATGATTATTATTATTATTATTATTACTATTATTATTATTATTATTAATGTTAATATTAATATTGTGATGTCATAATCATATAGAAATCTGTCCAACCTCACAATGTGATAAACATTGTCGCAATTTTAGATTGCATTTCAATTTATTCAACGTCACAATGCGATGTCAGAATGGTACAAAAATCTATCTAATGTCGCAATGTGACAAATATCGTTGTAATGTGGCAGACATTTCACCATATGACAAATATTATTGTAATGTGAAAAAGATTTCTGCAATGCTAAATTACATTGCCATTTATCCAATGTCAACACCCTTCTAATTTGGTCAAACACAATCACCTTTTAATATTATTTATTAATGTTAATAATCAAACATAGTCAACCACAATAGTCAAACAAAGACAACCATTGGTCAAACATAGTTAACCATAATGGTTAATCAAGGTCTCCATGGTCAACCATGGATAACCACGACAAACAATGGCTAACTATTATTGGCCATGGTCAATGATGCACGAGCATTAGACCAAGTACATGGTGGAAAATGAAGGGGGCTTGACAATGTGGTAGAATAGCGACATGTTGGGCTGGAAAAGTCAATTTTGTCTCCTTCAGTGAGATTTTAAACAATGTAAATGCCAAATCTGAATAAGTTGTAGATTCTAGGAAAAGTAGAGTCATTTTTCCTTGTGTCTTTTCGCCTTCCCTCAATTAGAGAGAAGAGGAAGTGAAATAGTTGCTAAGGATGTGCATAAAAAGAGCACCAATTGTGATGAGGGGGATGCTTTTCCTGCCTCGAACCTATACCTATAAATAAATAAAGATGATGCATAGCATTTTATTCCATAGCTCTGCGTTGCGATTTTATGTGTTCTTATCTATGTGTTGTGGATTGCACATACATTTTATTTTATTCCAAAACCCATGTGTATAAGGCATATAGTGTTATGAGCTTACAACTGCTTGATTTCTGAGCTGGGGAGTCATTATGCACATTTGTTTTGTGACTCAAACTAGATATTTTTGCAGGCATCAACATGTTGTATGTTGATTCGAGGGGGGAAGTGATCGGATGTAGTGATGTTGGACGTGGAAAAGGTAGGAGGGGATCGTGGTTGAGTACAGATAGTGTGGTGAACCAGATAATCTTGAATGTTGGGAGGTTTTCTAGTGGTTAGGACATTGTCACGATTTTACTAGAGCCAAGAGTAAGCATTGGTAGAAGATACAAGGGAGGCCATTCCTGAGCGTAGGGGCATGTTCAGAGGTGGAGATTCAAGCCTATAATGTGCACAATTCGTTCTTCTTTCCTAGTGACGAGAAGAGAATGCCTAGGGGCGCTAAGAAAATATTTTGTAGCGCCTCTAACAGTGTATTTCTACATTGTATGGAACCTATTTTGTCTTATGGTTGCCTCATTGCCATCAAATTTTGGTATTATTATGGGTTTGTGATAGAGCTACACCCGTGACAGAGTTACATTTGGTGTTGGTGGTGTTGTCTACTGAAAAGAGAAATGGAAATGAGAGAAACAAGGGCACAAGGTCATTGAGGAAGGCCTATAGCTAATGCATAAATCCTAGAGGAGATACAGAGGTTGCAAGCTTGTTTAGAAGCCATGGAGAGTAGAAGGCAGCGAGACCCTGAGGCAGGAGATGACATTGGGTCGGAGGAAGAAGCTACAATGAAAAGAGAAATGCTTATGGATGAAGTTCCAAAGGTTAAACTATTGAGGTTAGTTTTAAGCTAAAGTTCAAGACCAAAACCTAAGTTGTCTACCTATGATGGTAGTCTGGTAGCTGAGACATTGATGGACTATATTAATGAACTAGACAAGTATTTCGAATACGAAGAATGAAGAAGACACAGGGGCTTCACTCAATGAACCTCTGACATATCATGTGCGTTCGTGGCATATTAAACAATACCCTTAATTTGACTACATATTGGAAAATACTTCTAAAAATCACATTATTTAACCCCCTACCAATACAAACCCAATACACCTTCCCAATTTAAAAACCACTACTTTCACTAGATATTGTAGGTATCCATTTTTTCATTAACCTTTTTTATACCCCTTTATATTTTTCCATTAACTTTGGGTTCCATTTTTATACCTACCAATATAAAAACCCTCTACCCCCTATATATCCCCCAATATATTATGTCAGTTTCTCCTCAATAAATAACCCCCAATATGAACCCACGTGGTATGGTATTTCTCCCCAAGTGAAGCCCCTATGGAAGAAGATAAGCGAGTAAATTTGTTGTAACTAGGTTGAAAGGCCACATTGCATTGTGGTGGGACAATGTGCAAGGTGAAAGAAGGAAAATGGGGAAACCATTGATTAAAAATTGGGACAGGATGATAGTCAAGATGAAGGGGATGTTTCTACCAAGAGACTATCAACTATTCCTCTACAAACAGGTGCATAACCTCAAGCAAAGGCTGCTAACCATTAGAGAATATACCTAGGAGTTTTATAAGGTTAATTTGATGGCAGGTTATGTACAAGGCATGCCAGAGAAGACAACAAGGTATATCAATGGCTTGAAGCTGGAAATTTATGATGAAATCAACATGCTTTCTCCACAGACGCTAGAAGAAGCTTGCCAGTTTTCTTTGAAGGCAGAAGATAATATAATGATGAAGCATAATTCAAGAAGAGGTCATGGTTTTAGGGGAAAAGGATAGACAATTAGAAGAGGGAAGGTTCCAACCAAAAATAATGATGCAGGGAACTCGAGACAACAACGACAACAAGAGAAAGAAGGTGACTCCAGAGGAGAAGACCTTACAGAGAAGTCGAGGTAGAGGGAGAGATAGAGAGACTATCTACTAGTGTTATAAATGTGGGCGGCTAGGTCACATATCTTTTGAGTGTCCTGAGAATGAGAAAGGAGGTTAAAAATATGCATATGTAACTTAGCCAGAAGTAGCAGAAGCACAAGCACCTATGGCGGAAAATGCACCAAAAACATGAGAAGCTTAATGATGAATAAGGTCTTTTTGAAACTAGCCAAGGAGGTTGCTGAACTAGGATAGAGGAAATCCTTGTTTAAGACTGTTTGTAAGGTCGAACAAAAATGAAACAAAGTGGTGATTGGCAGTGGGTGCACTGACAATATAGTTTCCACAGAAATGGTGGAAAAACTTGGATTGAAAAGGTTGAATCATTTGAAAACATATAAAGTGTCATGGCTACAGAAAGGTCACCAATTGTTGGTAAGTGAGAAGAGCGAAGTAGAGTTCCAGATCGACCAATATAAGGATAAGGTAGTTTGTGACATCATGCCAGTGGATGTCTACTACCTTCTTTTGGGATGACCTTGGCAGTTTCATAGGAGAGTGGTGCATGATGGGGAGAGAAACACCTATAAGTTTGAAAAGGATGGCATCAAGCACACCATTGTACCTTTGAAGGAAGAAAGTACAACTGGGACAAGCAACTCAAAAGCATTGTTATTGGGAGGAAAGGAATTTCTGCAGCAAATGGAGGAAGAAGAGGTTAGCTATGTGGTGGTATGAAAGTCAAAGGTAATACATATACACATTGAAATTACAAATTTACCTATTGAGATTCAAAAGATGTTGCACGAGTTTAGTGATATCATGGTAGATGAATTTCCAAGTGAGATACCACCCCAGAGAAGTATTAGCTATCACATAGACTTGATACCAGGAGCAAGCCTTCCGAATAAAACTACTTACCAAATGAAACCCAAGGAAAATGAAGAGATAAGGAATCAGTTTCAAGGACTACTAGACAAAGAATTGATAAGGAAGAGCTTGAGTCCATGTGTTGTCACTGCAGTGCTTAGTCTAAAGAAAAATGGAGAATGGAGGATGTGCACAAATTCCACGGAAATTAATAAAACTACAATCAGGTACAAATTTCTATTGCCATGGATGGATGACATGATGGACTTTTTGAGTGGGGAATCCTACTTTTCAAAGGTTGATTTGAAGAGCGGTTACCATCAGATTCATATAATATAAGGGGACAAGTGGAAGACAATTTTCAATACCAATAAGGGACTATATGAATAGATGGTCATGCCATTTGGACTCAAAAATGTACCAAGCACCTTCATGTAGTTGATGAATGAGGTATTGAAGGAGTTTGTTGGTAAGTTTGTTATTGTTTACTTAGATGATATTTTGATTTTCAGCTAAACAAAGTAACACCTTAGGAATGTAAGGTATGTTCTAGAAAGATTGCAACAAGAGAAACTATTGATTAACCTGAAGAAGTATCCTTTCATGAAGTCTGAGTTGGTATAATTAGGCATTTTCATTTCAAAGGATGGGCTAAAAATGGATCTGGAGAAAATAGAGGCAATTGTGAGTTGGCCTTCACCCAAGAGCATTTTCGAAGTTAGGAGTTTTCATGGGTTAGATAGCTTCTACTGAAATTTCATCAAGAATTTCAGTGGTATTTGTGCTCCTATCATTGAGATAATCAAGAAGGATAGACAACCATTTTAATGGATAACAATAGAGAAACGTTTCTAGCTCTTGTAAAAAAAATATCATTGGGAAGTCGGTGTTGAAGCTACCTAACTTCAATCAACTTTTCTGAGTCAGATGTGATGTCAGTGGTACATCCATTGGAGCAGTATTGAGTCAAGAAGGCAAACCTGTTGCTTATTTTAGCGAGAAGTTGAGTGATTCAAAGCATAAATACTCCTCTTATGACAAGGAATTTTATGCGGTGGTTCATGCATTGAAGCATTGACGACGCTATTTTATGCCTAGGGAGTTTGTTTTGTTCTCTGGAAATTCTACATTACAATATATAATGCAACAACATAAGTTGAACCATAAGCATGCCAAGTGGGTGGAATTCCTACAAAGTTTCACCTTTTTTCTCAAATATGTGAGTGGACAAGAGAATAAGGTAGTTGATGCTTTGAGCAAGAGGAGATTAATCGTGCAGGAGTGCCATGTGCAGATTTTGGGATTTAACTATTTGAAGGACTTGTATGAGGATGATGTTAACTTCTAAGAGGATTTTGAAGCATGCAAGAACCTCGTGAGTAGAGATACCAGCCCTTGGAAGAAGTTCATTTTCCTGGATTATTTTCTATTAAAAAACGATCAGTTATGTATTCCCCGTTGCTCAATGAGAGATAATTTGATGCAGGAAAAGCACAATGGAGGATTGGCAGGGAATTTTGGTGTGGACAAGACACTTGGGCAACTAAAACACTTCTACTTCTAGCTTAATATGAGAATTGATGTGTAGAAATATGTGGGTAGATGCAGAGTATGTCAGCATGCGAGGGGATGAGTCGAAATGATGGGTTGTATACTCCTCTACCCAACGCAAGCAGACCATGGGACTCAGTGAGTATGGATTTTGTTTTGGGTTTGCCGAGGATGCATCAAGGTAAGGATTCTATACTTGTAGTTATGAATAGATTTACAAAGATGGATCACTTTATCCCATGTTGCAAGACTAGTGATGCTACACAAGTGACTCATTTATTTTTCAATGAGCTTGTCTGATTCCATAGCTTGCCAAAGAGTATCATTTCTAACCAGGACACCAGGTTCACTGGACATTTTTGGAGGACTTTGTGGAATAAGCTTGGAATGAAATTGAACTTCACCTCAGCCTATCACCCACAATCTGATGGGAAAACTGAATTTATGAAGAAGAATCTTGAAAACATATTAAGGAGCTTTGTGGGAGAGCATCCCAAGCAGTGGGATTGTGTATTAGCCCAAGCTGAGTTTGCATATAATGATTCACCAAATAGGAGCAC
This sequence comes from Pinus tabuliformis, assembly GCA_031772625.1. Lineage (NCBI taxonomy): Eukaryota > Viridiplantae > Streptophyta > Pinopsida > Pinales > Pinaceae > Pinus > Pinus tabuliformis. The sequence continues at coordinate 1,562,653,686 of CM062819.1, read as the reverse complement.
TGGGAAGAGTACATTTCAGATGTTGTATGGAATGCACCCTAGAGGAGTTTGTGAGCTGAGAGATTTGGGCAAACTCAAGAAAAGGAGTACTGATGGGGAGGATTTTGCAGCAACAATAAGTGAAGTACATGAGGAAATAAAACATAAGTTACATGAAAACAACCATAAATACAAAAAAGAGCATATTTGAGAAGGAAAGAGATAAAATATGAAGTAGGGGACATGGTCTTAGCACATTTGAGAAAAGAGAGGTCCACAAGAGGGGATTATAACAAGCTCAAAATGAAGAAAATACAACCTTGCCAAATAATCAGAACGTTTTCTGCAAAATCTTATGAACTAGAGCTGCCTATGGGCCTATGTATTTCACTTATCTTCAATGTGGTTGATTTATATCCCTATCTAGTTGATGATCAGGACACCACTAAAACAAGTCGGAGTAGTAGGAAGGTCAATGAACAACATTGGGTAAAGCATATGCCTATGGTAGAGGATCTAGAGGTTGAGAGAGTCTTGGACACCAAGATTTCAAAGCACACCAGGGTAAAGAAGTATCTAGAGTTTTTATTGAAGTGAAAGGACCGTCCGATTGAGGATTCTACATGGATGAGTGTTGCAGCTCTACAGAAGGTAGGTTTTTCTATCGCGGACCTTATGAGAAGGAGCTCATGGGTTTTCCTTCCTGGGGAGTTTGATGCAAGATCATTAGACCAATTTCATGGTGGAAAACAAAGGGGGCTTGACAATGTGGTGGAATGGCCACATTTTGGGTTGGAAAAGTTAATTTTGTCTCCTTTAGTGAGATTTTAAACAATGTAAATACCAAATTTGAATAAGTTGTAGAGTCTAGGAAAAGAAGAGTCATTTTTCCTTGTGTCTTTTTGACTTCCCTCAATTAGAGAGAAGAGGAAGCGAAACAATTGCTAAGGTGTGCATAAAAGGATCACCGATTGTGATGAGGGGGATGATTCTCCTGCCTCGAACATGTACCTGTAAATAAATAAAGGCGAAGCATAGCATTTTATTCCATAACTTTGTGTTGTGATTTTCTGTGTTGCTATCTCTGTGTTCTAAATTACACATACATTTGATTTTATTCCATAACCCAATTGAATAAGGCCTGTAGCATTATGATCTTACAACTACCCGATTTCTGAACTGGGGGGTCACTATGCGCATTTGTTTTTGTGACTCAAACTGTATATTTTTGTAGCATCTCTATTTTTGCAGGCATCAACACATTGTATGTTGATTCAAGGGGGCCAGTAATCAGATGTAGTGATGATGGACATGGAAAAGGTAGGATGGGATCATGGTTGAGTACAAATATTGTGGTGAACTAAAGACTATCGAATGCTGGGCAATTTACCGATGGTCTGGATGTTGTCACGATTTTGTTGGAGCCAAGTGTAACCATTGGTAGAAGAGACGAGGGAGGCCATTCTTGAGTGTAGGCATGTGTTCAGAGGTGGAGAGTCAAGCTTGTAACAAGAATAAGTCATTTTGATTTCCTAGTGACGAGAACATAGTGCCTAGGGGCAGTACAGAAATATTTCTAATATTTCGTAGTGCCTCCAGCAGTGTATTTCTGCACTATGTGGAACCCAGTTTGTCTTCCAGCTGCCTCATTCCCATCAATCAACCATGAGAAACCATGGTCAATTAAGGTCAACAATGGAAAACCATGATCAATGATGGTCGACCAAGATCACTGATGGTCAATCAGGTTCTTCCAAGGTCAACATCATTAGAATGGTCAACTAACATCAACCAATGTCAACTATGGTTAACTAATATCAACATGGTTAGAATGTTTAGAATGATCAACTATGATCAACCATAATGTTCAACCATGGTCAACCATGTTCAACCGCAAACAACCATGTTCAACCATAATGGTCAACCAAGGTTGAACACCGATAGATGTATATCAACAATGGTCAACTAAGATCAACCATTGTCAACCATGGTCAACCAAGATCAACATGGCTAAAATGGTCAAACACAGTCAACCATATTTGACCATGTTCTTAAGGCCTAATATAAAGGGTTTATAATATTAGGATTTAATATATTAGGGCTTAAAATATTGGGTTTATAATATTGGTTTTAAGGTTTAAGGTTTAACATCAAGATCAACATGGTTAGAATGGTTAAATAAGGTCAATTAAGGTTAACCACGGTCGACCATAATCAACCAAGATAAGCCATTGTCAACCATGATCAACATGGTTAGAATGGTCAATCACAGTTAACCATATTCAACCATAATTATTAATCAATATTTCTATTGTTAGAATGTTTGAACATGGTCAACCAAGATCAACCATGATTAGCCAAGATCAACTATGATCAACCATGGTCAAACATGGTCAACCATGATCAACCAAGGTGAACCAAGATCAACATGGTTAAAATGGTCAAGCATGGTCAAGCATTGTTGACAATTTTCTTAAGGGTTAATATATTGGGCTTATAATATTAGAGTTTAATATACAACGTTTATAATGTTATTGTTTATAATGTTAGGATTAAAATATTAGGTTTATAATATAAGGATTAAAATATTAGGTTTATAATACAAAGTTTAATATCAGGGTTTATAATATTGGGGTTTATAAGATTAGTTTAATATTGGGTTTTTAACATAGGGCTTAAGATTATGGTTTATAATATTGGGTTTATAATATAAGGGCTTAACCATGATTGGTCATGATTAACCATGGTCAAGTATGTTCAACAACTAATAATAATAGTGTTGTGACATCAGAATGGTACATAAATCTAATGAATATCGCAATGTAACAAACATTGTCTCAATGTTACCTTATATTACAACTTATCCAAATGTTGCAATGCAACATCATAAAATTAGTCAATTGCATTTACTATTGTTTTTTACCATTTTCGACTATGATTGATCATGTTTGACAGTGGAAAATCTTCAAATTTAGTCAAGCATAATCACCTTTTAATATTATTGATTAATATTAATACTTAAACATAGTAAATGACATTAGTCAAACATAGATGGCCATATTAAAAAAATCAACCATTAGTAAAATATAGTTAACCATAATGGTCAATCAAGGTCTCTATTTCCAACCATGGTCAATCAAGGTCAACCATATCAACCATACCCACCATGATCAATGATGGTCAACCAAGCTCATCGAAGATCAACATGATTAGAATGGTTAACCAAGGTCAACCGCGTTCAACCATTATCAACCATGGTCGTCCAAGATCAACATGGTTAGAATGGTTAATCAATGTCAACCATTTTTGAACATGATCAACCATGATCAACCAAGATCAACCATTGTCAACCAAGACCAACATGGTTACAGTAGTTGACCATGGCCAACCATGTTCAATCATAATGGTCAATCAAGATATCTACAGTTAGAATGATCGAACATGGTCAACCAAGATCAAATGTGATCTACCAAGATCAACCATAGTCAACCATGGTCAAACATGGTTAACCAAGGCCAACCAATATCAACAAGGTTAAAATGGTCAACTATGGTTAACCATGGGTGACCATGTTTTTAAGGTTTAACATATATAGTCTATTATATTAGGGTTTAATATTAAGGCTTAATATAAAGGGTTTAATAAATTGGGTTGATAATATTGGGTTTTTAATATATGGATTCTAATATTGGGCTTAAGATTAGGGTTTATAATATCAGGGTTTATAATATAAGGGTTTAACCATGATTGATCATGATGAACCATGGTCAAGTATGGTCAACATGGTTGATCAACAACTAATAATAATGGTAATAATAATAATATCTTAAGAAAAAAATTTCTGTAGAAATCACATAAGAGAATTTTTTGGCCGATGCGTTTCGAACCAACAAGTGTGGTTCATCATCAGGACCAGATGAAGAGGCAGACCATGGCAAAGGCTTAAATATAGAGCAATGTAGAGACTTGAAATTATGTCTCTACATTGCTCTTTATTTAAGCCTTTTCCATGGTCTACCTCTTCATCTGGTCCTAATGATGAACGACACTTGTTGGTTTGAAACGCGTCGGCCAAAAAATTCTCTTATGTGATTTCTACCAAAAGAATTTTCTTAATTCATTGTGGATCATAGAAGTTTGAATACAAAAAATAATAATGTTGTGAAATTAGAATGGCACATAGATCTAACAATTATTGCAATGTGACAAACATTGTCTCAATGTTACGTTACGTTACAACTTATCCAACTTCGCAATGCAACATCACAAATTAGTCAACCACATTTACTAATGTTGTTGGCCATGTTCAACTATGATTAACTATGTTTGACAGTGGGTACTCTTCAATTTTAGTCAAACATAATCACCTTTTAATATTATTGATTAATATTAATAATTAAACATATTGAATGATATTAGTCAAACATAGACAAACAGAGTCAAACAAATTCAATCATTAGTAAAACATAGTCAACCATAATGGTCAATCAAAGTCTTTATCGCCAACCATGGCCAACCATGGTCAACCATGAGTAACCATGATCAATCAAGGTCAACCATACCCAACCATGATCAACGATGGTCAACCAAGCTCATCAAATATCAACATGGATAGAATGGTTAACCATTGTCAACCATGTTCAACCATGGTTAACCAAGGTCATCCAATATCAACATGGTTAGAATGGTTAATCAAGGTCAATCATGTTAGACCATGATCAACCATGGTAAACCAAGATCGACCATTTTCAACCAAGACCAACATGGTTACATTAGTCAGCCATGGTCAACCATGTTCAATGATAATGTTCAATCAAGATCTCTATGGTTCGAGTGATTGAACATGGTCAACCAAGATCAATCATGCTCAACTATGGTCAAACTTGGTTAACCAAGGCCAACCAAGATCAACATGGTTTAAATGGTTAAATATGGTCAATCATGGTTGACCGTGTTCTCAAGTATTAACATATAGGGTTTAATATTAAGATTTAATATATAGGGTTTATAGTATTAGGGTTCAAAATATTATATTTAATATTAGGGTTTATAATATTGGGTTAAACATTAGGGCTCATAATATTGGTTTTAGGGTTTAACATCAAGATCAACATGGTTAGAATGGTTAGCCAAGGTCAACCATGGTCGACCATGATCAACCATTGCAAACTCAGATCAACATGGTTAGAATGGTCAATCATATTCAATCATGTTCAATCATAATTGTGAGTCACGATCTCTATGGCTAGAATGGTTGAACATGGTCAACCAAAATCAAGCATGGTCAAACACTTTTAATCATGATCAACCAAGATAAACATGGTTAAAATGATCAAACCTGGTTAACCATGGTTGACCATGTACTTAAGGTGTAATATACAAGATTTATAATATTATAGTTTATAATATTATAGTTTTAAATATTAGGTTTATAACTTTAAGGTTTTTGATATTTGGGTTATAAAATAAAGTTAATATTAAGATTCATAATATTGGATTTTTAATATATATGGGTTTTAATATAAACTTTAATAGATAGGGTTTATAATATTCAGATTTTATATATGTATATGTTAATAAATATATAACTATATTTAATAATAAAAATGATTAATTAACCATTATAAAGAGGGCGGCGCAGGTCCCCAGAGTGCACAAACGAATGCCAAACCCTACCAGATCCAAATCACATACTGCTCCCTATTGATGAATGCTAATCGTGTTTGATTTCTCATTAATCTTCTGCAGCCTTCTGAGGCATTCGTTTCTTCATAAACATTTTATACTCAGCAGGAGAGCATTCTCTAGATGGCTCCCAACTTCGCGAAAATAGTTGCTGACTCAGTTCTGTCCGCCTTTGGGGGGCAATCTCCTGCCCATATCGTTAGTGAAGCCCCAGCTCCCGCTGTCCAGGTGGTCCAGGCCTCACTCGATGAGGCTTTGAAGTTTTTTGAAAGTGCCCTAATCTGCCGATTCAATGGTTTTTGGCTGCGGTTGACAGCTCTTCATAGTTGGATCTCGGAGGTATGGAAGCCCGTTATTTCTGATGCAATTAATATATACCCCTGTGCTAGGGGTTTCTTTATAGTAGATTTTGAAAACCCTGAAACCAGATAATGTATTCTAGATTCCGGCCCTTGGTTTTGGGAAAACTCAGGCCTATTCATGAGGCCATGGAACCCATCATTCGATCCCTCAACATCAGTCATAACCTGAACACCAGTGTTGGTGAGATTGCCAAACCTACCCTTGCATCTCTGGAATTTCTCCTCGCTAAAAGCCATTGGAAATGCAATTGGGAAATTTTACTGCAGGTGCCCAAAAACAGAGGAATATGCCAGAACCACCTATGCACGCATTTGTGTGGAAATGGACTTCAGCGCCGGATTCCTAGCTGAAATAAACCTAACAAGTAAAGACTATGTGTGGAACCAGAAACTCGATTATGAAAGTGTCTCCTTCAGATGTCGATCTTACTTTTGAGACAAGTCATCTAGCCAAAAATTGTCCAAAAGCCTCGCAGAAAAATTCTGCTAGAAAAAATCACCACAGATCTACATGGTGGGAAGGAGCACAAAAAGAACATTACACTGTCATCAAAGAAGAATACTCTCGAGAAAACTTTGAATCAAAAGAAATCGGGCAAGAAAGAAACAATTCTCAAGACAAGCAGGAGGAAAGCCCCGCCCAACAACAAAAAAGTGAACTCGACAACCCCTCAAGCATCAACAATTATGAGGATTTGAATAACGCACAAAATAAATCTTCATTTAACAACAAAGCACATCTCCTAGACCAAACTTCTTCTCCAACTATCTTCAAAAGGACGAACACAATAGATCGCGAAGCTAAGACACCAATGTCCCAAGAACCAGAAGAGATGAAGGAGATGCAAGATAAAGGAAGTTGGAAGACCGTAGAGAAAAAAAAGAAAGCTACAACACCAATCTCGCCAAGAAAGACGAGGAGCCAAACAATTAAAAACTAAATTATAGGTCCAATAGACCAATTTGGTCTCAGTGGACGTTAACCACCATCATCATCATCATCATAATTATACTATAATTTGAAATATAATAAGTAATATATTAATAAAATATTATATAATAACGTAATATCACACACACATATATGGGGCTATTATATATAAGGCTGTTAGTATATAATTAATAATAATAATAAATAAATAATTTTTTATAAAAAGAGCTTTGAGATTAAATCATTATCATATATGTAATAATTATTAACGTGATTGATATAAGTCTATTCTCTCAACTATATTTACTAATGTTATTTTATATGTTTTTAATATACACTTAAATATATGATCTACATTAGTAAATATAATTATAATTTATTTTATTTTAAGTTAATTATAAATGTTATCTACTAAAGAAACCATTAAATAGACATGGTGCACACTCTTTTAGTGGAAATTAATGTTGGCAGATTCCCTAATAAACTCAAAGAACTGGTTTTTATTCGCTCATTACCAAAATTTTTCGTTGTGGCTGTCAAACACACAGCCACAACATGCGGAAATGCGTTTACTTTTCAATTATTTGTCGTTGACTAAAAATTAATTGAACAATGTATAAAGTCGATATTGAAAAAAAATAATTATTTTTTTAAAATTTAAAATTTTATTTATCCCAGTTTTGATGAGTGCAGAGATTGGGAGACTTATTCAACAATCATTATCTACGTCGTCAGATCGTGTTGGGTAACTTACGTAATGATACGGTACCGTCAAGATATTTTTTAAATTATGATGTAATTCTAATACTATTATTAGATTCATAATTATTGTTTAATGAATTGCGAAGGTTCAATTCATACAGAAAAACATTGTACGACCGAATCAATACGTAGTTCGACCAATCTTTGTACGATCTTCTTTTCAAACTCCCCACCAATTATTGTACAACAATTTTCCCATGGATTTTATCATGTTTCCAGCGGTTCACATTCAAATTTCCATAAAATTGAATTTTCAAATGATCTCTGAATTACGGCGATTGCTCTCCATGAGGCCTGGAATTTCAAATCCCCTTTCATTTATGTTATATTTAAATTTTTGAGTGTCAATTTCCCCTTATCAAGAAATTTTCTGACAACTATTCCTTCATCTCAACTTCCTTTAATCTCCCTATGAGAGTGTCTTGTTTCTTCTCACCGTATGTGTTTCACCATGTCTCTACTTCCTTTAATCAACCTCTTAGAGTGCCTTGTTTCTTCCTAAGAGAGCATATGTGTTTCCACTTAGTATACAACCATATTTTTAAGATTTTATAAAGGTTTTTAGCTTTTGGGAGTTAATAATTTTGATTATGTACATAAATTTTGACATGTGAAAGAAACTAAAGAAAGCCATATAATTATGATGATGAGGATCCTCAACTGCTAGTAAATGAGATAGATTTTTTAATTTTAAATATCAAGAATTTAACTACTATCCCTTTTTATAATTTATTTAAATCCAATAATCTACTACATATGTCAAATTTATTAAACATATAATTACATGTTTAACTATTTCTTAATAAATTATTTTCACCAAATATTTTATTTACAGATGGGCACTCTCATCTTTATTTACTCACTAAATATTTTATTTACTGAATTATTTATTTATACCAAGATAACTTTAATCCCTGTAAGTGCACTTTCAACCAACTGTGAACTACTTCAATAATAAATCCAGTAATGATAGCTAAATATTTTTAAAATATTTGTATATCCTTTCAACTAATTTGATATCCATTACACATATTTGGAACACATTATTCTTAAAACCATGACGCTAAAAAATGTCAAGACTAAGCAAACTCTACAATCTACTAGGTAATCAACTCATCATTTGCATTTGAACATTGTTAACTAATCATGTTCTTAATATCTTAAATATTGTTAACTCCGTAAAACAACACCACATATAATATAGATAACAAGAGCTTCAAATCAGTAACTATCCCTGCTTTTCAAAAAAATAGCATGGCAGTGACTACTGTTTTAAATGAGTTTGAGGTCCATCTTTTGGTCACCCCTTTTCATTGTTATTTTGTTGTCTATTTGCTTGGGAAGGTGAGTAGCAATTGCAAACCACCTATTTCCCAGTAGAGCATGAAGTTGAATAATAGTCTTCTCTTCCTAGACACTGAATTTTTCCCCTTGATATTTGGTCTTAGATAGTTAACCCAATGCAATCTCTAGCTCTTTTTTATCTTAGCACCCAACTTTCTGCCGCAGAGCCTTCCAACTTCCATGGTTGTGCTACAATATGTAAGTAACGAGCTTCTGATTTTCTTCGAGCGTCCAAGGCCCTTCTTGAGCCCAACTTTTTCGCAGCAGGGAGCCCTACCATTATTTCTGATTTGGTGTGACTTCTGATAATCCTCGGCAAAGATGTTGTCGAATTAAACACAACAATTGCCCTTCACGTCACCAGTTGTTCCTCAGCTGCTTTTATTTTTCGATCGCACTTCTTCGTCGATGTTGGAAGATGGCGGAATCAAACAAGAGGGAGAGTGTGGAATGATTGAGGGAAGCCTAAGGAACAAAAACAAGCACACCACCCCTTCTCAGTGTTATACACACCAAAAAATGCATGTATATTTTTAGTATTTTTCAATCATGTACTAGCTTACAATTTGATGGCTGAATTCACATTCTTGACGTACATTGGTTGGTCGGTTCCTTGAATGTAACACTTAGATTACAATGTAGTTGTTCTTAGTTGTCGAGGGCGAGATATCCCTTCATAAAGTTCAAATCTACGAAAGGACTATAGCCAAATAATTTTTTATACAATTCAAATCTATGAAAGTGTACCACCCTCCATTGCCACGTCAGCGAGAGGTATTGTATGCATTTGCGTTATGACGGTGTTGGAGCCACGTGAGCTAGAGGTATTGTATGCATTTGCGTTATGACCTTGGCCTTAGTCTGACTTTGGTGTTTTTAACTTAAAGACGGGTACTATAAATTTTGACAGGACAAATCCTAAATTAAATGTCAAAATGACGGTTTCTGTTTTTAACTTAAAGACGGGTACTATAAATTTTGACGGGACAAATCCTAAATTAAACGTCAAAATGACGGTTTATAATTTATGAAACATGTCAAATTTGATGAGTAAAAATTTACAACAACTATCAAATAAATCTTAAAATATGACATACCTTCTATGGATCGTCAAATTTGATGAGTAAAAATTTACAACAACGGTCAAATAAATCTTAAAATATGACATACCTTCTATGGATCGTCAAATTCCAAGCCTGCTCTCCACCATATTTTTCTCGAACATCATGCCACAGTGGAACACTCGTAATTTGAGCATTTTTTTTAAACTAGAAAAATGAAATGTAATGTAGGAAGAGTATAGTTCTCACAACATTTCAGAGAAAGAATATAAAAACTTTATAGTTCTGATAACATTTCAAAGAGATCTGACTAGTATAGCATTTGCAACTTTTCATTGTATTCAAGGCTTTACATGGGCTTTTCACACATCCACATTTCAATTTTTTTCTCGGGATCCCAGTACCATAGTCAAACCTAAAAGCTATTTATTTTAGACATTTAATGAAATACCATAAATTCCACTTTAGTATAATAGGATACTTGGACACTTGTGCCTCTTAGACGGTGAAATGTGATAATATAAATAAACTTTGGTGACCGACCAAAATAAACAATTCCATATTAAATGATTTATTTATCCTTTTTCATAAAGTGGTGGTGTATTGTGGTGTGTGCTCTCCATCACCGTGCCCTTATAATAATAGTAAGGGGGCATTGCAATGCCCCTTATAATATTAGTAAAATATTAGTAAGGGGAGTAAGGGGAAAATAGGTAGCTTGCTATGTTTTTTATATATTTTTTTTAAACTTTTAATAGGAGGGTAATATAGGAATGTCCAATCCCTTCATAAATATAGTTTATTTAATCAATTCCATATTAAATGATTTATTTATCCCTTTTTGTAAGGTGGTGGTGTATTGTATTGTGTGCTCTGCCCTTATAATCATAGTTAGTAAGGGGGCATTACAGTTCCCTTATAATATTAGTAAGGGGAAAATAGGTACCTTTGCTATGTTTTTTATATTTTTTAAACTTTTAATAGGAGGGCAATATAGGAATGCCCAATTCCTTCGTAAATATAATTTATTTAATCATTTCCAGGGTAACAAAAATATGTATTAAGAATTTTAAGGGTGATAGAGTGGGGTGTTTATGTATATTTTCATATAGTTCTAATAGAATTTTTAATAATTAAGTTAAAGTGTAGGTAGCATATCAAGGAGCAAAGCAAGTTTCATTCATATAACATTTTTAATTTGGATAATTGTGATTTAATACTCAAACATCTTTATTCTAATACTATTAGAATTGATTTTAAATTTAGTTCCATTCTCAAATGAATTAGAAGTAAGCTTCATCTATCCAGACTTATAACTATGGGGGACTCTGATATAATAACCAAACATCTCCATTGTAATAACACTTCAAACAGATTTTAAATTTAGTTTCATTCTCAAAGGAATTAGAATATAATTATAACAAATTCAAGATTGGAAAGCATATCAAGTCTTAAGGATCAACAACCAAAAATATAATGGGCTTGCAAAACTAGCTATATAATTATATACCTAAATGCTAGTATTTTGATATCTCTTTAAATTACCAAAATTTTCTAAGCTCTTCCAGGCATGGGCTTATTGCCTCTGCAATCTTCCCTCTGGAAACCATATGCTTAGTCACCTGTTCAAATTCCTTCTAGATCCTAAAAAAACAACATTCAAAACATACAAAACCAAGGTGTCGACGTACTTAGTAACTCAAGTTTTATTGGTTGTTCGAATGGCTATGGACCAATCAAAAGACTTGGGCTATATATAATTGTACAATTGTGCAAGTTGTACTAATTTTTATTAATTTGATATTTTTTTGGTTTGTTGTGAGAATGGTTGCTCGTTATGCTCTTCCAAAATCATAGAATTTCTTGAACTTGATCTGTCTCAATGAGAATGCAAAAATTGAATTTGAAAAGGTAGCAATTTTTCACTCACTATATGGTTAGAATGAAAGAAAGTCAAATTTAAACAATTTAATAATGAATTGAATTTCAATTAATTGCTGCCAACAATTTTAAAATAAATCGATGGATCAATGCATTTTGTCTAAAGCCTTGGTTTTATTCCAAAAATTAACCAACGTGAAATTGATTCAATTTTTTAGCCAAATTAATACACACTTCAAAAATGTTCATAATTTAAATAAAAAGCTTTTAAGAACCTTTTTCTTGAAATGGTTGTTCCAAACATGGAGTTGAAATCATTGAATCAATATTGTTTTAATTATATGAATTAAATAATTTATGGTGAAAAATATTTTAATTGTAAAGTAAATTATTGATTTCTAAAGTTAATTATTGAATTTATTTCATGTTTAATATACAATTTATAATTAAAATAAAACAAGTCCATGTTTTCTTTTTAATTAAAATTAAGTATTTTAAATTGACATAGTTTAACTAGTTTAACTAATAGATGTTCTGATACCTCTGTTATAATCTCGATTCTTGTTTTTTTTCATATTTCATTAAATTAATTAATTTTTAATATATTTTATGTATAATATTTTTTATATATGGAAAAATATAAATTTTAATTTTAATTAATTTGATATAGGTTGAGCATAACATAAATTTATTGCCACCTTTTCTATACAAGAAGAATAATATTACAATTGATTATGAAATAATTTATCATATTTTAAAAATATATTAACAATTACAAAATAATGCACAACTTTATTAGTATTGTATGTAAACTTTGAACATATAAATAAATAATATGTTATTAGAATTTATATTTATGTATAAGAGGTTTTTAGTTGGATGCAACTTAGTATATTAAATGATTTGTTTATTTTTTTTAAGGATTTTGGAACTTTAGAAAATGATAAGTTCGACATAAAATATAAAAGCACATTGAACTATTTATAAATGTCTAACAACATGGAAGTTTTTTAGTGTCAAAAAGGGTATAACCTTGATAGTGGACTTGTTGCTCAATTAATTTTAGGTATGTCAAAAAGGATTAATCCCAATCACCAATGACATAATCGATACCTCATTGTTGATGTAAAAGAAAAAAAACAGGTGTTTAATTCAACTCTTAGTAAGTGTTTTTAGATGGTGAGAACTTTGTCCATAAAATTAAAAGACTAATCACTTGGGTATGTTATCAAATAACCTAGTCTAGTGTTTCAGTTAAATCTCCATATTTGCAAGTAAAATGTCTTAGGTTCTATCCCTAAATGGTCTTGGGAAATTAAATCAAAATTTGTAGCGACATGTGCTATCAGTGCAAAATTAAACTTTTATGTCGTTGCAACCCTTGTTCTAATGTAAGAACTGGTTCATACTTTTCAAAATTCAATAATTAAACTAAGCTGTAGGGAGCGCCAACTATGCAGCCTTATTTAATAATAATATATATATTATCCTTAAAAAAGCAAATTAAAATTCTCCTCATTGAATCACATATACCAAATTCGGTCAAAGTGGAAGAAAAAATTCGAAGATTTTGACTGTTCTATTCGGTACTTGAATTAATACTTCGATTAGAAGTTCGATATAGTACAAATTGATACAAAAAGAATATAGCATGTTCTTTTCTCTTAAGAAACCTTGCCAGATCTACGAGATGGCATATGGTTTGCCCTTTATACAACCAGCCTAGATCTATCTTAACTCCGGATCTATCAAGCGCCGAGAGGGATCAAATCTCTTGAGGTGCAAACCTCTTTTTTGAATGCAAAACTTGAGGAAAGGTTTGCACCTAGAGAGATTTGATCCCTCTTAGTGCTTGATAGATCCAGAGCTAAGATGGATCTAGGTTGGTTTCAGTCGTGTGTGGCCAAAGAAATTATCGAAGATATGAGTAATTTTATTAATAATATCTAAATACATTTAATATTAATATAATCATTTTAAATATGTTAAATATGTCTGAGATTATTTTAATTTTAAATTTTCTTAGTTACCTCAATTTTTTGAGATGATAAATGTTGTTAATAACTTTAATGATGAAATACAAATTTTGAATGCAAAATGACAATGTACTAGTGTTGAATGATAGAAAATGTGACTAATAAGAATGTAGTAAATTACAAATAGTATTTATTGTGATCAATCTCAAATTATTTTCTTCAACTATTCTTATTGTCACTCTTATTAGTTTTGTCATCTTCTCATATCGATTATATGAAAAGGATAGTTGAAATAATAAACTATTTACATCTTTAGCTCGAGCTATTGTAGTAAACATCATACCTTGTCTCTCTTTCAATCCAATATTAATAAGTTGAATTACTATAACACAAAAATCAATGTACATTGCCAATAAGTTTTTGTGCTTACACTGAAATCAATGCACATTGTTAATCCAATCACTTTAAAGTTAATGTACCATCATACATCCAATTACATCAAATCATAAATCAACATCTACATTTAATTCAATGCATCTAATGCAAATAAGATTAGAAACTAACTTATACACTCAAATCAATGCATATAATGCAAACATTCAAATAATATTAGAAACCAACATCTACAGTGAAATCAATTTATCTAGTGCAAGCAATCAAATATGATTAGAAACCAACACCTACACTGAAATCAATGCATTTAGTGCAAGAAATAAAATAGGATGATAAATCACCATCTACACTGAAATCAATGCATTTAGTGAAAAAAATAAAATAAGATTAGAAATCATTTACATTGAAATCAATGCATCTAGTGCAAGCAATCAAATAGGATTAGAAATCACCATCTACACTGAAATATATGCATTTAGTGAAAGCAATCAAATAGGATTAGAAATCATCTACGTTGAAATCAATGCATCTAGTGCAAGTAATCAAATATCATTAGAAATCAACATCTACACTAAAATCAATGCATCTAGTGCAAGCAATCAAATAGGATTATAATCGCCATCTACATTGAAATAAATGCATCTAGTGCAAGAAATATTCTTCCCTCTCTCCCCCCTCCATCTATATTTATATCTCCCTCCATCCATCCTTTGTCTCTCTATCTCACCCTCCCAAACACACACACTCTCTCACTCCATATTTATCAATCTCGCTATCCTTCTCTCTCTCCATCTCTCTCTTCTTCCCTCTCTTCACCTTCCATCAATATCTCTATCTCTCTTTGTCTCTCTATATAACCCCCAAAACATACATTCTCTTTCTCCAATCTATCTATCTATCCCTCCCTCCTCATCTCCCTCTCTCCCTCTCTCTCTCTCTCTCTCTCTCTCTTTTCCCCTTCTCTCCCTCTCCCCCGCCTTCCTCTCTTTCCTCCTAATGTCCCCTCTCCCTCTCTCTCCATCTTCCTTGTCACTCTCTCTCTCCACCTTTCTCTCTCTATGTATTTCTTATTACCTCCCTCTCTCCCCCCCTCCAACTTCATCTTTCTTTCCCTCCTTATCTCCACTCTCTCACATCTATCTCTTCCTTCCTCTCTCTCCATTTCTCTCCCACCTCTCTCTCTCTCTCTCTCTCTCTCTCTCTCTCTCTCTCTCTCTCTACCCTCCAACTCTGTTACTATATCCCTACCTCTCTCCTTATCTCTCCTTGTTTGTCTCTTTTTCTCACCCCAAAACATACAAACTCTCTACCCATATCTCCCTTGTCACCCCCTCTCTCTCTCCACTTCTCACTCTATGTGTATTTCTTCTTCCCTCCTTCTCCCCCCCTCCAACGCCATCTATTTATCCCTCCCTCTCTGCTCCTCTCTCGCTCCCGCTCTACTCCTCTCTCTCGTCCTTCTTCTCTCTCGCTTTCTATCCTACCTCCCTCTCTTTTCCCCCATCACTCACTCTCTCTCTCTCGTCCTTCTTCTCTCTCGCTTTCTATCCTACCTCCCTCTCTTTTCCCCCATCACTCACTCTCACTCTCTCTCTCTCTCTCTCTCTCTCTTCCCTCCAATCCTCTCTCTTCCCCCATCACTCTCCTCCTCTCTCTCAAGTCCTATCTCTCATCCTTCCTCTCTCTCCCTTTCTCTCCTACCTCCTTTTCTCTCTCTCTCTCTCTCTCTCTCTCTCTCTTCCCCCATCTCTCTCTCTCTCTCTCTCTCTCTCCAACTATGTTACTTTATCCCTCCCTCTCTCCTTTTCTATCCTCTTCTTTCCTCCTCTCCTTTGTCTGTTTATCTCACCCCTAAACATAAACACTCTCTCTCCATCTATCCCTTGTCACCCCCTCTCTCTCTCCACTACTTGCTCTCTATGTATTTATTCTTCCCTCCCTCTCTCCCCCTCCAACTCTATGTCTCCATCCCTCCATCTCTCCTCATCTCTCTCAAGTCCTCTCTCTCCCTTTCTCTCCTACCTCCATCTCTCTTCCCCCATCTCTCTCTCTCTCTCTCTTTGCCCACCAATCCTCTCATTATCTCACTCCCTCTCTCATTATCTCTCTCCCCTCTCCATCTTTGTGTCTCCCTCTCCCTCTCTTACCCTTCTCTACCTCTCTCACTCTCCTTCTCTCTTTCTTGATTCCTCCTCTCCCCTCTCATTTAATTTATCTCCATCTTTCCCTTGTGACTCCCCCTATCTCTCCACCTCTATCACTCTATTTCTTTGTTCTTTCCTCCCATATATATCTAGAGTTAATATATATATATATATATATATATATATATATATATATATATATATATATATATATATATATATATATATATATATATATATATATCTAACAAATTTAATGTTAAAGGTATTAAATTTAATAATATTAATATTATAATATATTAATATGAATATTAGATTTAATAATAATAATAATAATTTGGCCCATAGGCTTCTTCTATTTTTTTTTTTTTGAGTTTTAGTAGATATAAAGAGGTTTCAGAGTAAGTATAGAAAGAGGTTTTATTTATTTACCATACATCTAGTTTATTTATATTTTTGTTTATTTACCATACATCTAAAGTAAGTATAAGAGGAAGTTTTATTTATTTACCATACATCTAGTTTATTTATATTTTTATTTATTTACCATACCTCCAGTTTATTTATATTTTTATTTATTTACCATATTTGTGTTCCTAAACCTATTTATATTTTAAATTTATATTGTGTTTATACATAATAATAATTAGTTTGAATTTTTAAATAGGGCTGGCATTAGGTTAAAAATGTTAAATGGTAAATGTTAAACATTACATGTTTACATGTTTAGACTGATTTTGGGCACAAAAAGAAATATTAAAAGATTTTGGAGCAAGATTTTCGATTCTTTGTGTTGAATTAACCTTTTCCCTTTGATTTAAGAAATGACATTGACTTTAGTAAAGAGTAAAATTGTTTAAAATTTTACTTAATTTGGAATTTTAATGTGGTAAATTTTTTTGTTAAAGATAAATTTATGATCCATTCAAATTCACATATATGATAAATGAACTATTAAAAGCATGAGATAATTTACTATCCATTCAAATACATAATTATATTTTAATAATTAATCTTAGTACATTAATAAGATTAAAAAGTTATATATAAGTTATATATAATTTAAGATTGGTCGACATTTGCTAAATTAATTTTTATTATTTTGACGTGACATATTTACACATCGGGGTCACACTGGGCTGTAGAATGCCTCGAGCAATGAGGAATCACATTGTAAATTCCCTTACCACGGAAAATATGTAATATTCAATGGAGTAAGACCATATGTGTTGTAATTAATTTATAAATTTATAATATGCATATGTGTGGAGTAACCTTATCAAATTTAAATGACTCACAATTTTGCTAACTTATTTCGAGTGGAAATTTTCAAAATTTTATGTTTTTTTTTTAATTGTTGGGGTAAATAGATGTTTTTGATTAGGAATTTGAGTAATTATGGTAATGTTTAATAATTTTTATTATATAACATAATAAATGTTATTGTTAAGAGTTACATAATATAAATTGATTTGAGAAATAAATAATTAATAATTAGGAATACAAATGTATATTTTGAAAAATGTCTTTTGTTTATACATATTTAATATATGATTCTATTCTAAACCTAAAATATTTGAAATTCAATTTATATTTAACATTATATAATTTATAGTGTATTTAGGTATATTAATTGACATATAAATTGTTATTATATAAGTTTATTTGATTAAAAACTATTTTTAAAAAGTTTTTCCATTTTCAATATTATAATTATTTAAAAGGGTTTGCTTGCCATTATTTGGGGTTGAATCTAATCCTGGTAAAAATTTCTTTGCGGAGAACTCAATGCACTCAATGCAAATAAGCTAAGGTTTGGAGGCTTGTAGAATGCCGACAAACCCTGAAGGGGGGATAGTATGGGGTGCAGAGGGAGGTACCCAATGGAATAATGTAATAATGGAATGGGCCATAGTAATAAATAAAGTGGTTCACCCGTATCATGTAGGAGACCACAAGTAGTTAGCAATAATGTAATAAGCCCATTGTATTAGATAGATGGTATTCAGGGAACCATGGTAATGACCCATGGTATAGTATGTATGAGGCCTATATAGAGGCTAGAGACTTCCCATTGAGAGAGGTCAAGGGTTATTGTATGAACAAGCATATGGCTTGTGGAGTGTTCTCCTTCCTTAAGGAGTGAATGTATGTTGTTGCCCTACCTTAAGGGTTTGATCAATAAAGAAGCATTTCTATGTATATTCAGATCTTGTTATTTTTGGTGATTATTTACTGTTATTGGGTATATTGGTATCATTTCATATATTTTCATATCAGATCTATAATAGGTTGAATCTAATCTTGGTAAAAATTTCTCTGCGAAGAAATCAATGCAAACAAGCTAAGGTTTGGAGGCCTGTAGAAAGTCGACAAACCCTGAAGGCTTTGTCTGACTGCGCATGACCTGCATCTGATAGAGGCGATGCAAGCCGCAGGGGGAGGAGATCCCCTCCTACCATAGTGTAATTGTCGATGATTCAAGTGGGAAAACCCAACACCAATCTAGGCCCCCTGAAGCTGTCGGCCCTAACAACGGTCCTATCCTTGGAGCTCGATGGCAGGCAAGAAGCCGTGGGAAATGTCTACATTACGCAATAAAGAAACCCCGCTTTGTAATCCCACTAAATGAACTGGAAAAATATAGCAGTTACATGAAGGACCACATGATGATATGAAAATTCATCGGAGTATGGCTGACAGAGAAGGATCTAATAAAATGGATACAATAGAAATGGTAGCCAAAAGGCCATATAGAACTCAAACTAGGAGCCAGAGGATTCTTTACGGTAATCTTCTCAAACCTACAAGACAAGGAACAGGTTTTCGAAAATGGTCCATATTTTTACCATAATGCAGAGCTCTTCATGCGATACTGGGAGGAATGCTATAACCCAAACAAGGAGCAATTTTTGGCAGCTCCTGTTTGGGTTCACCTCTTCGGCCTCCCAATGGATTTCTGGGATCCGGAAATACTGGAAGGCATTGGTAACTCAATAGGCAGATTTGTGAAAATAGCAGAATCCACACGTAGGGGAAGATACACCTCCTATGCCTGAATCTGTGTCTATATGAATATCTTGGAGCCCATCCCTGACTCAGTGGAACTGGAGTACCAAGAAGAGATTTGGAAACAAACCCTAGATTATGAGCACATCCCGTTTTGCTGTCGTCGATGTCATGAGTATGGCCACCTCTACAAAGCATGTCTGTTGAACCAGGCTAGCCTGGCAGATCTAAAGGAGGATTAGGAAAAGAACCCCCACAAGAAACAAATGAGGGGTTCAAAGAGGTCATGCACAAAAGGAAGAACACGAAGACGCAACAAAACTCAGGATCTAACAACCAAAAGAAAAGGGAAAACAATAATAGATATGAGGTGCTGCAAGAGGAAGGGGAAACCTCAAAAGAGACTGAACCAACGGAGAATCAGGACAGAGATAGGGGAATCAATCCTGCCAAATCCATGACCACCCCGAAGAGAAAAGCCCAAATAGACTTGACAGAAAAAGAAGAGTCAGAACCAATCGATCTTACTACAATGGAAGTCGATGCTGCCAGGGAAGAGTTGAGCATGGAGGAAGTGGTTCTAAAAAGACTCCTGAATGAATGGAGGCACCTAGATGAAAGATTCATTCCGGAGGATCAAAAGAAATTGTATAAAGAAACATTCCAACAATACATGGCTAACCAAGGACAGAGGCAGGGAGATCTGGCGGAACAACTAGGCATGCAACAAGACAACTCACAGGAACAACAAAGTCGAAGCAAAGGAGGGAAGAAAAGGGGACAGAGAAACCTGCAAGAGTCAATACAAATAATGGTAGAGATTTTGGTTAATATGGGAAGGGTAATACCGCTCTCAGCAGTATTCCAACAACTCCACAAAGTTACCCAATGATAGTTATCTCATGGAATGTGAGGGGCCTTAACAACCGAGGCAAACAGAGATACTTACAAGACATATTGAAAAAGGAGAAGCCATAGATTGTGCTTCTCTAGGAAACTAAGGTATCAGGGGAGAAAATAGAGGAAATCCTCAGAAAAATTAAACCCAAATACGAAGCAGTAGCAATCGATGCAAAAGGAAGTGCAGGAGGAATTGCAATATTGTGGAATCTCGTGAAGGTAATGGTAGATTACTGGATGGGAATGCCACACATTCTGATTGGTCGATTTCGCAACATTGGCACCAGGGAATGGATTCTCATCTCAGTGGTATACGACCCTCACACTCCTGGAGAGAAGGAAAGATTCCTTCAGAGTATCAGGAAACTGCGCCAAATGCATACAGAAAAATTATGGTTGATAGGAGGGGACTTCAACTTGATAACTTCACTAGCAGAGAAAAAAGGAGGGATAAGGAGAGAAGAACCAGAAATGGAGCAGTTTAGGGAAATGCAAGCGAATCTGAAAGACATTCCAATCATTAACGGAACACATACCTGGAATAACCGAAGGGGAGGAGCCTGTTAGATAACATCAAGGTTGGATCGTTTTCTGGCAACTGAAGACTTGATAAGAAGCGGTGTTTACTACGAAGCTTCGCTTTTGCCATGCATGGGCTTTGATCACTAGCCTATCTGGTTGGAACTAGACCTGAAACAGGGGCAACATAAATGACCATTCCGGTTTGAAGCCTTTTGGCTATGTGATCCATCCTTCCTTGAAAATGTAAAGGACTAATGGACCTTGAGTACTGAATAGGGGAGAAACGTAATGCATACATTCCAGCTACGCTTGAAATATATCAAGGGAAAGATTAAGAAATGGAACAAAGAGGAATTTGGCAACATCCAACACGATTAGGAACAAATTCAGGTCAGGATGCAACAATTCCAACAACAAATGATAAAAAACGACCACTCGAGCTCCTTAGTGGAGGAAGAAGGCAGACTTATGACCAGGATTGAGGAAAGAAGGAAACAAGAAGAGATATTATGGAAGCAAAAGTCGAGAGTCCAATGGCTCTAGGAGGGAGAAAGAAACACCCGCTTCTTCCATAAAGCCATGATACAACATAGGCAATATAATCGAATATTCTCACTGCTAGACCCGGGAGGAAACCGATTGGTACAAAATGAAGAGATGGAAAATCTGTTGGTGAACCACTTCCAAAATATCATGTCAGAACCGCATCCTGATAGATCAAAAGCTATAGACCAAATAACCAGGCATATACCTCAACTAGTCAGCAGGGATCAGAACCTGGCCCTCATGAGAGCTGTCACTTTGGAAGAGGTGGAGGAGGTGGTCAAAGGATTGGCAAAAAACAAAGCACCAGGACCTGACGGTTTACCACTGAATTCTTTCAAGCAACCTAGCCTATTCTAGGTAAAGACATATTGGAGGTAGTTGAAGAATCTAGAAGGACGAGAAAGGTACATCCTGCCCTAAAATATACTTTCATAGCTTTAATTCCTAAATCTGATCACTCAGAAGAGCCTCAGGGGTTCAGGCCTATAGCATTGTGTAACGTCATATATAAAATCCTCTCAACTATTATGGTAAATCGGCTCAAACTGATCCTCCCGACTTTAATCTCCCAAGAACAGACTGGCTTTGTCAAAGGCCGCCAAATCTTGGATGGCATAGTAACAGCCCAAGAAGCCATCCACTCCCTCAAGAGTCTCAAATCTAAAGGTATGATGATTAAGTTGGACCTGTCTAAAGCCTACGACCACCTGAGTTGGACCTATCTTTTGAGTATCCTGAAAGCCTTTGGCTTTGATCCTCAATGGATACATTGGATTTCATCTTTTATATCGACCCCTGTGTTCTCCATCCTTCTCAATGGAGCCCCCACCGAGACATTCAATGCCACTAGGGGGCTTAGACAAGGTGACCCGATCTCCCCTTTCTTGTTCATACTAGCAGCAGAAGGCCTGGGGCGATATGTTAAAGTGAAGGTCCAAGAAGGACAATTTAAAGGACTTCGAATGTGGGGGAATGATCTACCATTAACTCATCAACAATTTGTTGATGACATTATGATGTTTTTCCAAGCCACCCTCAGGGAAGCAAGATCTCTCCTGGCTATCCTTCAAGATTTCATGAATGCTTCAGGAACTCAGATCAATAAAGACAAGTCTGATATCTTTTTCTTTAACATAGTTGTTCAATCTCAAGCCTTAATGGGCTTTCGAATAGGAACCCTTCCCTCGAAATATTTGGGTATCCCCATAAGTCTCAATCCCCTTCGAGTGTCAAACTAGAAGGCTCTCTTGGACCGAATTCAAGGTCATCTTCAAAATTGGACCTTTCGAGCCCTTAACATGGCAAGCAGAGTCATCCTCCTAAAGGCGGTGCTGCAATCAATCCCCATTTACCAGCTTTCAAGTCTAACAGCGCCTAAAATAGTATGCAATGACATGACAAATATATTTAAAAAATTCCTATGGCAAGGGCCTCAAACAACCAAGAAATGGGCTCTCCTTTCTTGGAACTGGTTAACTAAGCCCAGACTAGCAGGGGGTCTGGGCCTTAGGGACCCCTACATTCTAAACCAAGTTATGGGAGAAAATATTTGGTGGAGATGGATCTAGGGAGGAAATGATTTATGGAAAGTAATTTGGGAAAGGAAATACAGAATGCCGAGGACAAAAAAGAAGACTGAGAACTCAGGAGAATACAAGGGGATCGACCATATGGAACTTGGCAGCAGAAAAGAAAGATCTGATAAGGAAGCATAAATTTTGGGAGATCAGGGGAGGGATAAGGGTAGGTTCTGGAAAGATGCCTGGTAGCAGAGGGAAAAACTCATTAGTCTAGAGGACCTATCGAAGATATTCCTATACACAAATCGACTAGCAAACCAGATTGTGAATAAATTATGGGAAGTGGATGATAGATCAACATGGAGAGAGTGGAAAAGGAGACAACACTGGCCTGCAGCACTAGACTCTCCCCAATGGGAAGCATATGACAAAGAGGTCAATTCTAGAAGAATAACGATCTCCGAAGGAACGGACATCATTAGGTGGGGATATAGGATTAAAGGCATGTTTACAATACAGGAGGGCTACCACCTGAAAGCAGAACACCACAACAATAATGTTTACCCATTTGGGAAGAATATGGAAGGGACAATTATGGCCGAAGGTAGATTTTTTCCTCTGGGTGGTTCTCCATGGCCGAGCTCTCACATGGGACCAACTATAGAAATGAGGGGTTCAGGGACCTTCATCTTGTTGCATGTGCGAGGCCCAAATGGAAACGATGGAGCACCTACTGAACTCATGCACCTTTAGCAACCATCTATGGCAGAATCACAAAATCCTCTTTGGCCATTCAGATCGAGACTACTCAAGCACAAAAGAAACAATGGAAAATTGGAGGAAAAAAATCTATAAGAGCCCCATCCTTGTAGGTTTTAACCCTGTATAGAAATTACCTACATACAAATTCTAAAAACACAGAAAATAAACAATGCGAGAGCATAACACATAAAACACATATACACAGAGATTTTCCCCTGGATCCCAAAACCGAGACTACCAGCTTGATTTTTCATTATGTTCTTTTCAATGTTACTATACATATTTATACATGCTGAAGCATCCAATACCATGGACCAAAAACCATCGTGTCTAAAACCATGGACTGAAAACCATCGTGTCCAAAACCATGTGAGAAAATCATGCACAAAACCATAGGTAGGTCTACCCAACTTAATATAGGGTCCAAAAAACAAAATTTTCTAGGGCGCTGCCTCAGACCCCATAGAGGGGGGTTACCCGCACCCCTCAAACCCCCTGTGACCGCCCCACTACGCAATCAGCACAACGAAGGGGTGGCTCTGCCCCCCCTCTAACCCCCCGATTAACTACATGGGCTAGTCGTGGAAAGAATATAACACAACCCAACATTCTCTCACTTGTTGTTTTCTTTCCACAGGGGGCCACAAGAGAGCTTAGTCATTTATCTAGCCCTGCAATGCCCATTTATATCTACACCAAGAGAACTTCTCAGAGCTCATATATTTTTTCAATGCATCTACAGTATTCTTCAAAGTGTCCAGCTTTACCAACAACACCTTTTTGTCTTCTATCATATCCCTCACAAAGTGATACTGAACATCAATGTGCTTTGTCTTTGAATGATATGCAGGGTTCTTTGCCAAGAAAATTGCACTTTGGCTGTCACAGTCTATCCTTATAGCTCCCTATACTAACCCCATACTTGAACACAATCTCTGCAACCAAACTGCTTCCTTGCTTGCATGAGTGGCTGCCATGTATTCTGCCTCTATAGTTGATAGTGCCACTACAGATTGTTTCTTACTCATCCAACTAACTGCACCTCCAAATAGGTTAAACACATACCCACTTGTAGATCTTCTCTGATCCATATCTCTAGCCCAGTTTGCATCAACAAAGCCATGAATATCCAATACTCTGTCCAATCCTGGTCTTCCTTGGTAGCACAAACCATAATCACTAGCGCCACACAAATACCTGAAAACCCGCTTCACTGTTGTCCAGTGCTCCTTCTCTGGTTTTGAGATAAACCTGCTCAATACTCCCACTGCATGTGCAATGTCTGGTTTAGTATAGACCATTGCATACATCAGGCTATCGACTATACTTGCATATGGAACACGGGACATGTCCTCTTCCTCTTCTTGTGTCTTGGGACACTGTTCAACAGATAACCTCACACCTATAGGAATAGGAACCTTCACCAGTTTACTATCATACATATTAAATCTCTGCAGTATTGTCTCGACATACTTCCTCTAGTTTAACCAGAGCTTCCTCTTTTCCCAGTCTTTTTTAATTTCCATGGCCAAAATATAGTTTGCAACACCAAGATATTTCATGTCGAATTTGGAGGACAATTGGGTCTTCAAATCCTGGATAATTTCTTTGTCATTTCCAACCAGAAACATATCATCCACATACAAGACTAGATAAATAACACGGTAACCAATTAATTTAAAATACACACAGTGATCTGCTTTGCTTCTGGTGAAGCCAAGACCCTGCATAACTGTATCAAATTTCTAATACAACATCCTTGGTGACTGTTTTAACCCATACAAAGACTTCTTTAACTTGCATGCCATTTCTTTCTTACCCTTCACCGCAAAACCTTCAGGTTGCTTCATGTAGATCTCCTCTTCCAAATCCCCATGAAGAAATGTTGTCTTCAAATCCATCTGTTCTACCTCAAAATCAAAAGTAGTAGCAACAGATAAAAGTAATCTAATAGAAGCTACCTTGGCAACAGGAGAAAAAATATCACCAAAATCAATTCCTGGCACCTGGGAATAACCTTTTGCTACCAACCGAGCTTTGTATTTCTCCACCTTTCCTTCTACATTTGTCTTCTTCTTGAACACCCATTTGCTGCCAATGGGTTTCCTTCCAGATGACAACTCCACCAAATCCCAAGCCTCATTTTTGTGCAAAGATGCCATTTCATCAACCATGGCCTCTTTCCAGAGTTTTCCATCCTCTGAATCTACTGCTTATTTCACAGTTCTGGGATCATCATCAGTAATAGATAAAACAAAATTTGAAGAGAAAGCAGATGGACTATACCTTTCTGGCTGCCTTCTTTCTTGAACTAATCTTCTCACACCCGGAGTTTGTGGCTCTTCGTCCTCTGATTCCTCCTCTACTGTAGAGTTTGATTCTTCCTCCTTAAGCTCAAACTCTATCTTCTCAGGTTCATTTGGTTTGAATTCATGTTTAATAACATCTTTCACCTCTCTGAACACCACGTCTCGGTTGTAGGTAACCTTCTTTGTTATTGGGTTCCAAAGCTTACAACCCTTTAAACGATCCTTATACCCAATAAAGATGCACTTTTCATATTTACTATCCAACTTGGTTCTTTTCTCCTTTGGAACATGTTCATATGCATCACGTCCAAATACCCTCAGATGTGAAAGAGAGGGTTTCTTACTAGTCCATACCTCTTGTGGAGTCTTATCCTCCAAAGCTGATGAAGGTGATCTGTTGACCAGGTAACATGCTGTCTCCACTGCCTCTACCCAGAATTCCTGTCCTAACCTGGCACCACTGAGCATGCTTCTTGCCCTTTCCATCAACGTGTTGTTCATTCTTTCTGCAACTACATTTGGCTCAGGTTTGTATGGAGTAGTCTTCCGTGCTATACCAAACTTCTTACGGAATTCTTCAAATTCCTTACTGCAAAACGATCCACTGTTATCTGTCCTCAACACCTTTATCTTCTTCTCTATTTGGTTCTCCACCAGAGCCTTAAATTCTTTAAACCTATCAAAGACTTCAAATTTCTTCTTAAGGAAATATATCCATGTATTCCTTGAGAAGTCATCTATAAATGATACATAGTACACAGACTTACCCAGTGATGGAACCTTCACAAGTCCAAACACATCACTGTGCACAATCTCTAATATCTGTTTTGCCTTCTTACCACTAGAGAGGAAACTCACCTGTTTCTGCTTCCCATATACACAATTTTCATAGAAATCAAAATCCAAAGAGCTATTACTCATACCTTCTACCATACCTTTACCATGAAGTATTCGAAGACCCTTCTCTCCAATATGTCCAAGCCTTTGATGCCACAACACGATCTTCTCTCCAGAGACCACTAGATTTTCTGCTCCACTTTCAGGAACCACAGAGCTGTTGCACCCATCAACAATAGTGCTACCTTGCAGCTTGTACAGAGTTCCAATCCGAACTCCCCACATCAATACCAGTGCTGCGCAAACCATCTTGCAGGTATCCTTCTTGAATACTGCTTTTACACATGCATCATCCAGCTTGCTTACAGAAATCAAATTTCTGACCAATGCAAGAATATGCAGAACACCCAAAAGTGTTCTTACCCTTCCACCTTGCAACTTCAACTTTAATTTTCCGCGACCAACGATTCTAGCCTTCCTATCATCCCCTAAGAAGACATCACCACCATCATATTTCTCATACTCGCAGAACCACTCTCTATGGGGAGTGAAGTGAAAGGATGCACCTGAGTCAATCAACCATGCCTCATGATCTACATGTATACTTGAAGAAGCCATGTACACATCCCCACCCTCATCTGAGGTGGTTTTCACCTCTGTAGAAGGAGCACCATCATATACCTTTCCTTTGTCAGGAGCTTTAGATTTATAGTCCCTTTTGTAGTGCCCTTCCTTTCCACATTTCCAGCACACCACCTTTACAGATTTTCCTGGAGATTTAGATCTCCCTCTAGATTTAGATCTCCCACTCGATGACTTATTTTTGTTTTTGTTATGGGACTATCCTCGTATAGACAAGGCATTACCATTTTGGCTCTCCATATTTTTCCATCTCATCTCCTTCGTCAACAAGGATGTGACTATTTCATCAAACTGCAAGGCATTTGTATTGCTGCCTATTGCAATAACCATACTATCCCACGAATCTATTAGAGAACACAACAAACTGATGCACTTATCTTCATCTAAAATTTTAATATCAACAGATAATAACTCACTTACCACAATATTAAATTCGTTCAGATGCTCTGTCGCCGAGTCTCCATCTTTCATCATCATGTTATACAACTTTTTCTGCAGGAACAATTTATTCACTAGAGACTTAGATTGGTATAAAGTCTTTAACTTGTCCCACAAAGCCTTCACCGTAGCTTCCCCTGATACATTTAGTAATACTGAATCTGAGACACACAACGTATTGTGCTCTTTGCCTTCCGATCCAACTTCTTCCATTCTTCATCAGACACTCCTATTGGTTTAGTACTCGGATCTACCACGATCCACTGATATTTATCCACCAACAGATCCTCCATCTTGAGTTTCCACAACTCAAAACTCTGACCATTAAATTTCTCGATCTCTATCTTTCCACTGCTGGCCATCTTCTTTCACCACCAAAGTCGATCTCGCAGATCTCCCACTGAATAGGGTTTACCACAAGCCAGAGCAAAACCCCTCAGTAACAAAGGCGTCCCCTTGAAGCCAAAATAGCGCTGATACCAAATGTAGGTTTTAACCCTATACATAAATTACCTGCATACGAATTCTAAAAACAAAAAATAAACAATGCGAGAGCATAACACATAAAACACATATACACAGATATTTTCCCCTGGATTCCAAACCGGGACTACCAGCTTGATTTTTCATTATGTTCCTTTCAATGTTACTATACATATTTATACATGTCGAAGCATCCAATACCATAGACCGAAAACCATCGCGTCCAAAACCATGGACCGAAAACCATCGCGTCCAAAACCATGTGCGAAAATCATGCACAAAACCATAGGTAGGTCCGCCCAATCTAATATGGGGTCCAAAATAGAGGGGGGTTACCTACACCCCTCAAACCCCCTATGACCCCCCCGCTACGCAATCAGCGCAACGAGGGGGGGGAAAACCCCTCGGTTAACTACGTGGGCTAGTCGTGGAAAGAATATAACACAACCCAACAATGCTCAACTGAGCCTGGAACATCCATTTAGGATTTCTCCTTTGGGCGGTGTGGAAAGAAAGAAACCAGAGGGTTTTAAAAGACGAAAAAAAGACAGTCGTAGAAGTATGGAAGATTATCAACCAAAACATCTGTGAAACCATTCTGGTAGAGAAATGGTATCCAAAGGACTGGGAAACAACGCCCTAGGAGGACCAAATCCTGGCAATGCTCAATTTGACCCTGCAAATGCTAATGCCAAACTCATGGAAACTAAAAACTTCCCCCACGCAATCCCTATCATACTTCACATGCCCTCCTGAGGAATTCATAAAATTAAACTTTGACAGAGTAGCTAAAGGAAACCTTAGTGAAGCCAGATTTGGAGGTATATTCAGAGATCACCATGGTCGAGCAATCTGGTTATTTGCAATGGATTGTGGAATCACGAGCAACAATGAGGTAGAATTCAATGCACTCAAACATGGATTGGAAATCACAAGAAGAGAAATATTTCAGAAAGTGGTGGTGGAAGGAGATTCTACCTTAGTGATAGATACTGTGAAAAAGCTTCAACATGGTACTCACTGGGAAAAAATTAGCAAGAGCTGGAGAACAACAAGGTTAGTCCAGGAAATAGGAGTTCTCATTAAAGAGATAGCATACCTTATCCCAACACATGTTCGTCGTTCGGGGAATGTGACAGCTAACTTCCTAGCAAATTGGGGCTGCGGTAATCCGAGAAATAACCTGGACATCCTTGGGAATGAGACAAACTAGGTAGAAGGGATGAACGCTCTGAGGGAGATTCTGGAAAAGGACAGGGAAGGAAGACAGGGCCCCCGATCAGGGTGTGATGGGAAAGGAGATCCAATGATGGATCATGGACATGCTTAAGGGACAAGTGGTCAGGGTTAGTGGGCGGACCACTCAAGGACCCCACATGCACATGATAGGAGGTACCGGGAGAGAAAGGCAGGTGTCGATCGCCTTGGGAAAACAAAAGGGAAGGTCGGAAGGTAATCAAGGAGGAAAGGTGGTGAAGGAAGCCAGTGCATACATGCAAGGTTGGAGGAGGAAACGAGTAGCAGGCGACGAGACTGGAAGCTGGGGGGAGAACCTTGCTTGCAGGAGGAGGGATTGCCGCCACCACTAGGAAAACACCTTCAATGCCTCGGAAGGAAACTGGTATGTAATTCTAGCCTGCCTTAGTCTTGATATGGAGTCAATGCTACAAGAATGGAGATTGGTCTAGCAACAAATGGTGGTGGTTTTGAATGTTTCAGAAGAAATTTGGTTCAGTTCTCTGTTTTTGATGTTTGGTATCTTACTCTATACAATGTATGGTGGCCTGTTGGGGAATAAGAGGATCCATGGAGGATTAGGAGTGACTCTTGGCTCCTTGGTAGTGAAATTTTTTCCTGCCCTCGTCAAAAACAAAATTCTGGGGCAAAGAAGGGGAAGAGGCTCCCTTGAGGACCTGCGGTCGTCTCGCAATCTCCAAAGCTAGAGAGGAGTGAGAGGGGGGTATGGGATTCACAATGCATGCATGTATGTCCAGTCTAGCTCTTAGGAGAGTTACAAACCCATTAGGATAGGAACAGGGTTTTGGGGCACCACAAAATTAGGAAGCTCGACCAACCGACCACAACTTGGCTTCCTGGTCATCCTGTGGAGCAGAGGGGAAATAATTGGGAGTTGTGGGACTTGAACCCCGGTGCAGTTGGTAATTACGCCATTGCGAGTTCAATCCGATGGAATTAGAGACATGGCAGGGTAGAGGGCCATATGACTGACCAGGGGCGTTCTAGGTATGTTCTTTACCTTTCTTTCATCCAATTCAGTTAAAGTCAAGTTGCAGGGTAGTTTCAAAGACCAGAGGGGTAGGAGGGAGGAATCGGGGGCTCCAGACCTCAATGAATAGTTAGAATAGGGTCAAACTCTTGCATTCCTTTTCCTAAATATCCCAATCCTTGCTTGTCCATCAACTTGGTTGTCATTGTGCCTAAGCCTGGAACCCAGTGGGTTGGCTACTCTAAGGGGGGAATTAAGTGGTTAAGGGGTGAGTATCACTTACCATTGTACATAGTGAGGTTGAAGGAAAGACGAGAAGGGATTGGAGGGATCTTGGTTCATATCCCTCAAACCAGAATTCAATACTATGTGATGGTACTTCACATGGAATGGTCAAAGGCCAATATTGGCATATGGTTTGGTTATAATGTTTTTTCTTATGCTACTCTTACATGTTTATTTAAATTTCTTCCCTTTCTAACTCCACCGCTCTTGCTTCGGGATAAGGAAAGATTTGGAGAGTGGCAGTGGCTAGAAGAAATTCTGAGTGAAAGCAGAATGGTGAAGGCGGAAGCGGGGCCGGGAAGAAGAGAGGGTCATCATGCTTGCAAATAGACAAACAAGAAAAAGAAAAAATCGTTGGCCTCAACTAGCAAGACCCAGCGAAAGAGGGGCAAGAAAACTGGAGATGAAAACATGCAGAACCTCATGCATGCATACCATGGAGGAACTCCAGCACAAGTTAAGGCCATAATTTCAACATGGGAGGCAGAGCTAAACGCCAAGACAATGGAAAAACCGTTTCCAACGGATAATGGGATCCCTTGCTCATATATTTGGGACACACCCGAGGTCAGCAATCATTATTTAGACAGACAATCTAGCTTTACTGGGTAATGAAGAACATGTTGGCTAGGGCCATGACAACAAATAGGGAATTGGAAGAACCACCACAAACATGAAAAGAGGGGCCAAGCTTAAAGGATATTCAAAGGGAGATTTACGCTGTGCAGGTGCAACAATATCATTAGAATGTCCGTTTTGGCCGAATGGAGAAACAAATTCAAAGCTTGCTGCAGAATGAAGTGCCCGGTCGAGTGCTAAGGACCTGACTCCTATTGAATCATGAGATAACTGAAAGTAGATTAGATAAAAGTAATTCTTTTTGTTACTATAATGATCTAGTTGGATAACATTTACATTGATAATAGAAGGATTAAACATATAGTAGATACAACAACATATTTAGTATGGATGGATATTCTTAATCTGTTTAAATTTTAAACGATACATGATGCTATCCGTGGCCAACAAACTTGATTTCTTTAACAAATTGAGATCACCAAATAATACTATCCATGGCCACCAAACCTGGTTTCTTTAGGAGAAATTGAGATCACCAAACATATTTTTATTACCTACCTATATGTAATTAATAAAAAAAAAAATACCGAACTCACACAAAAAATTACTATAATTATTTATTTTAATTTTTAATTATATTAACAATAATATATGTAAATATTTTATACTTCCAAAATTTTCGAATCCAATTCGAACTCGAACTCAAACTAACTATACACTGAACCTAAACCTATCTTTGTGATTCTACTCGAACTTTATGCACCATTGGATGATGATCAGTATCAAATCAACGAACATATCCTTGGAATTCAGTGTCACTTCAATTGATCAGAACAATTCCACCTATCAGCTGGGCAATCTTCAAACGCATGCCCATCTCTGGTTTCCCCTACTTGACAAAAAAAATAAAATAAAAGAGATATATCCATCACAACAATACGATAAAAT
Organism: Pinus tabuliformis; assembly: GCA_031772625.1. NCBI lineage: Eukaryota > Viridiplantae > Streptophyta > Pinopsida > Pinales > Pinaceae > Pinus > Pinus tabuliformis. The sequence goes on along the minus strand of CM062819.1, from coordinate 1,562,621,161 downwards.
ACTAAAAGATACATGTCAAAATGGTGGTGCGTTGGGCAATTGATGTGATGTGCATTGGTAAAGTGGAAATTCCCAGAAGCAAAATATTTATTGATATATCTATCATTTGAAACATCGTTATTCAACTTTCAACACGAATTTTCTTGCCGCTACATTATATAGCGAGGTGATATAAACACTTCTATTTCAATAGTATTTTCTTTTATTTTCATGCTCTGCTTTTTCCGTGAGATTTTATTCAGGACATAATCTTCGTACATGTTTTTTTATATTTTGAAATATGTTCATTTCTGTTAGATTGTTTTTTTGAAAATCGTAGAAATTTTAGTAATATTTTCAGAAAATTAAGAAGGGATTTTTGTAAATCTAAGTTATAATTGTCAAATTTTAAAGTTTGGGATGTTTTAGAGGTTTTTTTAAAGTTTTGGATGTTTTAGAGGTTTTTGATGATACTGAATTCATTTCCACTATCACAAATATGATTCAAACACAGTTGGTGCAAGATTTTTTGAAAAGATTTTACCTCGTTTTTGGGGCTACCTCCATAGTACAGTTAAGTGAAGTAAGTAATCTGATTGCCAGCCAGAGGGCATAGATCCATCTTAAATACGGATCTAACATGAGCCAAGAGGGATCCAATTTCTTCATGTGCAAATTTTTGGGCTGACTCCGTAGTACATTTAAGTGGGTAAGTAATCCGATTGCCAGCGAGAGGGCCTAGATCCATCTTAAATACAGATCTAACATGAGCCAAGAGAGATCCAATTTCTTCATGTGCAAATTTTTGTATGCACTGACATTATTTAAATATTTTGTATAATTATTTAATTTTCTTTTTTCAAAATTTTTATTTAAGCTCCTCAACGCTCAATAAACACAAAAATGACACACCACAAATTTAATGTCCAACTAAACTCTAAACTAAAATTACACTGTTGTTATTATTAAAAAAATTGGCTATTTAAATATTAGTAAATGTTATATATACACGCATCATTTGTAAAATATAGTCTTCGTAGATTTCTTTTTATATTTTGAATTAAGTATATGTAAGCGGAGTTAATCCGATTGCCAGCGAGTGGGCCTTTAATCATGAACACACAAATCGGATATGACAAATTTAATGTCCAACTAAAGTCTGCACTAAAATTAAACTGGTGGTGACTCATCAAAAAATTTTAATCACTAACAACCAAATTCCTAAATATTTGAACAATAAACGACCAGATTCCCAACATCATGCATTCAGATTGCAAAGCATAAGGAAAAGCATATGCGGTGACTGATTATTAAAAAAGAAAAAAAGAAAAAAAGAAAAAAATCAGATTCGTGGAGATCATGGGTTCACATTCCAGATTAGTGATTAATGTTAATTGTTCGCCGAATGACACACGCTACTCGTTGAATATCAAAAAGCACGTCGATTCAAATGGAAATGACAACCGCACTAATGGAATTTAGGTTAAGTGAATTTAGGTTAAGTGGTATGATTTATGATTTGTGTTTTAAGTGGGCTGGGTTTAAATTTATAGAAATATATTAATTTATATGGCATTTTTAAAATAGTTTTACTAATAATAAAACAAGATAAGTTGCGAGGCAGCAAGTTTCTGCATTGAGTGGGGTAGTTGTTCAAGCAGAACCTAAGCAATAACGTTTAGTAAGTGTTTAGTTTGAAATCACATTGGTCACAAGAACAAAATTCTTAATGTGAGAGGATTGCAAAAAGCATATAGTAGCATAAAAACTCAAGGAAGAAAAACTGAAAGGTATACAACTGGAGTATTAAACACTTGACGTTACCTTAAGGGGGAGGAACAAGGGAATTAGAGCTGACCGAGTTAACTACGAGTACTGTAATCATTATGGGTTGGATTAGTTAGAGATTCACCAAATTGTAGCTACTCTGGGCGTTGTAAAAGAGATAAAAACTGTGTGAAAGGAACAACGGAGTTGCCTTTCCTACCCTAAATCTGGTAATATGGCAAACCTTCGCTTCTACCCACGGAACCAAAAAGAATAACAATGTCGATCATAAACTTCTCGGGTCCGATTCTTGAATTAACCCACGTGCACCTTTACCACACGATCACCGTTGGATTGCGCCCTTCACAATGAACGAATTCAATTGATCTGGAACCCAACTGGATTAAACCACATTTGATAACTCATCGGGTCCGAAAATGAAATTAACATACGTGCATTTTTCCGCGCGATATCCGTTGGATCTGCCTCCTTTAATCGGACGGCCCAGATTAACTGAGCTATCAACCCAGTTTAATAAAATATCACGTCCGATTTTGGATTAACCTTCGTGATTTTTAACCACACGATGACCGTAGATCTGTCAATTTTTTGATCAGACGGCTTCCGCTCTTCTTTTGGATTTAGCGCGAATTTGTCTGGGTTCCGCCAAGACTTAAGTTCCAAGTTTAGTTCAAATGGAGTATCTAGGGATGCAGTGATCGTTGAAAATGTTAGTTTTCCTTCAAGTTCAAGTTTTATATTGGCATTCTTAGCATCAGGCAGTAGTATAGTAATATAGATCTTGTCAGTCCTTTGGGCCCATTTGACCTTGGGATGGAAACTACAAAATTCTCAACATTTTCAGAAACAATATGAGGGAAAACCAACTAGATAATTATTGGCATGAAGAGAAACACAACTAAACAACAACTAGTTTAAAACCTTAATTAAAGTGGATTTAAGCACCATTAATCTAATCCATAATCACAGGCAGCACAAAACCGGAATAAAAATATAGGAACATAAAACCTCAATAGTATATGTAAATTCACAGATTAACCAAAACATAATAGAGATTACTTTGTGACAAACATCTTAGCTACACATTTCTTTAAGTGTGAATCGTCTAATTCAGATTAACCAAACAGAATAGAGATGACTTTGTGACAAACATCTTAGCTAGATATTTCTTTAAGTGTGAATCATCTAATTCCGGCTTTAACTTGATGGCAAGATTACTAAAATAGGGCTGCAGGAGTGGGTATAGGCATAGACAAGATGCAGTTGCTACAGATTTTTAAATTCAGGATTGAAAGATTTATCAAATACATATTACAAAAAAACATATAAAGAATTAAAGAAGTCCCCATATAAAAAATGATACGGTTATAAACATCAATAATTAATCATTTGAGAACAAAAAATTATCAATTACCCAAGGTCCAGCTCAGTGGGCAATTGCCATGATAATGAAGTGTTATGTACTGAAAAGGCAGGAAGGGACTTCCCCCGACCGAAGGAGGGACAGATGCTTTTAGCCAACATAATATATGGCCATAATGGTTCCCTATCTCTCAAGCAACTTCCTAACATTCAGTATAGATTTTAGATTGCATGCTGCTCCTTCCACTTAAGTAGATAGGATTCTCTTGCACTCTCAAGTAGATAGTTGACAGAAAAATATGATTCTCCGTGCCAAACCCATGCCTCTTAAGCTACATATGTTGATATAGGGCTCCAAATTTCAATGGTATATCAAGCATGAGAAACACTTCCTAGATCAGAAATGCTCCTAATTTGCAGGTCATATGGCATTTGAAACATTGAATAAAAATTTCGTTTTGGCATCTAGGCACTCCCTCACCCAAACAGATTGAAGACAGGTGCATTTAGCTATATGGGAGGATCAACTAACCTTATTTGATAATAAACCAAAGTTACACACCTTGGACTGAATAATGACATGGCAAAACCAAGGAGTGGAATTACAGCTCAGCTTCAGAAAACTTCACAAAATAAACTCAAAATTCTAAAAATTCCATAAATATTGAATTGTTTTTAAATAGATGTGCCAAGCTTCTCATATGGACTCACTAAGTACACCCACCAAGTAATCAATATTGAGCTGTTTTTTGAATAGATGTTCCAAGCTTCTCATATGGATTCACTAAGTACACCCACCAAGTAATCACCAAATCTTGGAAAATTTGGTTCAGCGATTCCATAATTCAAACACATGAACATTCCATCAAAATGTGTGTGTACAAATGGTTTGATCAGACTGAACACATTGTGAAATATTTGAAACATGCTTTTTTCTAAACATTGAAAATTTTCTTAGTTTTGACAGACTTGACTTGTTTTGAAGGCAAGCCAAGAGCATATTTTGAGTGCACACCAAGCCCTCTTGCAGTGTAATCAATTGAGATTAATATGCACAGTGAGCATACCAAACACTTTATATGGCATATGCACAATGTAACAAAAGATATAATTAGAGAATGGTTCAACCATTCCATAATTCAAACACATGAACATTCCATCAAAATGTGTGTGTACAAATGGTCTGATCAGATCGAATACCTTGTGAAATATTTGAAACATGTTTTTTTCTAAACATTATTTTCAGAGTGTCCAATCCAATTGAATCGTGTACTAATTCTAATCAAGATTCAATTGGCAAATCAAAAATTAAAACCAGCTGGGCATCCTCTTCCCAAAGTTTGAGCAAGGGGAGCACTGAAGCAATTATCCATCACAGTTGAGATTTTATAACCCCATGGGCAAGCTCTTCAAGTTATTGCAGTCGAAAGCAGATAAGACCATGTACAACTCGAGAGTAATTTAGTGAGAAATATATATCCATCAGTCAATACATCTACACCAAAGACAGGATTTGATGGTAAGGATGGCATCTATATGAAGGTGAAACCCACTCTTAAAACAAAACATTCCTCTCTTCTCCCATGGACTATCTCTGTTCTGCATCTTACACTAAAGGTAGGGTTTCATCCAAGATGAAATGAAGCTCTCAAATATAATGTGCAAGAAGATATCTAACTCCAACTTCTTTGGCCTTTGGCTCTTCAGCTACTAGTTCTTTCTCTAATTGAGCTGCAAACTCAACTTCATGGAATGAAGAACAATCATCCCAATTTCCTTCAGGTTCACAAAAGACTTCTTGATCAGAACAATGGTCATTAGCTGTCTCTATAGCAACAAATTCCATACCTGCATTCACAGACAAACTATCAGTTTTAAAAATATCAGACCTTTTGGTCTCTTTTGATGCTTCAAGCACCAAATTCCCACCATGGAATTTCTGGTTTTTAGCAAATCCTCTTTGCTGTGACTCAATTCCTATGAGTCTCTCCTTCTCCAACAAAGCAATATGTATTTGTTCAAGTTTTTTCATCAACATAGCATTCCATCTCTGTTGCAATAGATTCCACTTGAACCGTTTCCTTATTCTCCATCCATGTCTTCTATCTTCATTCACTTTCTCTTGAAACCATTCCTGTAGTATATACAATTCTTCTTTCATCTCTGCAATACTTATCCTACGCTCTTCATAACTCATATGACCTTTATTTGAACCTTTCCTAAGCTTCTCCATTCTAATTCTTCAAACTCAAATCTAATAAAAGAAAATATTTACCTCAATCAAATTCTAAAACTGACTCCTCTGTTTTTCCTTTTGCTTCCACTGCGCCTCTGATTTTCCTTGTCATATGTCTTCTTGATCTCTCTAACAACTTTAACTTGTGCGCTGCAATCAGCCTCTGTAGTAACAAGTCTCCTTCTTGCTACACATGCCTCGCCAAGCTTTCCTCCTCTGAGCTTAGTCTATTAGCTGCTCCGATGAGAAGTTCTGGGGCTTTGATGCAGCAGCATGAGGCTTGAAGACAAAAGGCTTCGAATTTATTCCAAAAATTCAAAAAAAATTTACAAGCAAAGGAGTGGGATCCTTTAGCTATCAATTTACAAAGTTCTCTAGATAGGATTTGAGTTAAGATTTAGGGATTAAGCGATTTTATAATTAATTCAAGTTGTTTAGATTCAGCTGAGATTCTTGAGGAGAATATCAACCAGATTAGATATTGTGTAAGATTAGGCAGATTCGGTCCATTGATTAAGGATCTTATTGTTAGAATAAAATGATATTTATGTAAGTTCTGAATGATTGTAAAGGGATTTTGACTAATTTGGCTTGATTAGGCTGTACAAGATTATAGAAATTGTATCTCTGTGTATTTGTGTATAATTGGTCAATCCCAGAGGCGCTTTATTCCTTCGAAATATCTCTGAGTTCTGTTAATTTCTTGTTTGACTTTTGAACTAGAGTTTGTAAAATTTGTATTGCATCGTCAATCTTGCATTTTCCGTGTTTTGAAATAATTTGGTTATGATTAAAAACATTGGAGAATATGGTTTGAGACAAGTTAAATGTAGCAAAGGTGTTAAGTTTGGCAGAACAGAGAAAATAATACCTGACAAAATCGTGTTAACCAAAGGAGTCTATAACCGTCTGATTTACAGATCCAATAGATCTAGCGGTCATCATGCGTCGATAAGCCCATGCATTTAGTGAAGGAAGAAAGGCGGTTTATTAGTGAAGCTGTTTATCGAGTGAAGAAAAAGTGGTAAGCAGTCTTTTGAAATTCCAAGTGATTCCATTTATCGACCAACACGTAGAACTCGGGTGGAGAGAGAAAACCACTTTATCGGGTGGATAAACATTGCGCAAGATCTCCGTCCCATATCGTTGTTAATCGTTGGATCAAATGTGCTTTGATAAACGGTGGAGGATCGCTGGTTAGTTTTGTTGATCGGGTAAACCTACAATCATCGAATTAAAAGGTAAGATCAATGGTGCAGAATTAACGCAATAGTGTTTGTGGAAAAAACGAACGCGACAAGGAAATAACCAAAGGTTTGAATTCCCTTTCAATTCCGTGGAAATTGAAAGATTATCATATTGCGGGTAAAAATTAGCAGTTCTGATAATTAAACAGAATAGCCAAGTTTGGAGGTAGATGACTAATACTCCAAAGGAAATCCAAGAAGAAGTTCCACCTGAACTTGCAGAATTCGTTTCTGGATTTGAATGATTGTCCATTACACCTGCACCTAGGCCACCATTTGTGTTATCAGAGCAACCTACTAACACTGAACATGATCTCAAGGATCAGAAAAAGAAATCCAATTTGGATTTCAGAGTTAGAGGAAGAGGTGGTGGTCGAAGAAGAGGAAGACCTGTTGCAAATGCTGAAGTGTTGGAAGCTATGCAATAGATGCAAGCTAGATTGGAAGCAATGGAAATGGGAAGAGATGCAGATGCTAGAGATGTCAGTGAACCTGAAGTTGGAGCTGCAGAAGATGAGGAACCTGCAGATGTAACTCCTGAAATGAGATTCTTTAAGTCAGTATTGAGATCCACATCCAAGCCTAGACTTGAAGTTTCAATCTACACAGGAAGCTTAAGCCCTGAGGAATTGATAGACTGGATAAATGACATGGAGAAATTCTTCGATTATGAAGAAACAAAAGAAGGAAAGAAGGTGAAATTTGCTGTCACAAAACTGAAGGGACATGCAACACTTTGGTGGGATGGAGTGCAGGTAGAAAGAAGAAGACTTGGCAAACAACCAATCAAGAATTGGAACAGGATGGTGGCAAAACTGAAAAGTAAGTTTTTTCCAAGTGATTATCAGCAAACATTATTTATATAGATGCAGAATCTTAGATAGAGGTCTATGACAGTAAAGGAATACACAGAGGAATTCTATAAAGTGAGTATAAGAGCATGACAAATCCAAGATACAAATGAGAAGGTTGCAAGATATGTGAATGGTCTCAGAATGGAGATCAGTATGAGATAAGTGTTTTGTCTCCTAAAATAGTAGAAGAGGCTTACCAGATGGTATTGAAGGCTGAAGTAAAACTCATGAGGAAGCAGTGTGCCAAAAATAGGGGTACTTTCCGAGGAAGGGGAAGTCAAGGTGGTAGAAGAAGGTCTACAACACCTAGAGATGGAGCTAGCAACAACTCAAGTCAGCATGCACCCACAGGAGGTGACGCAAGTGGCAGCGAGAGTTTTTCAGAGGAAGAGGATGCAGAGGTATAGGAAGAGAAATCAGATGTTAGAGATGTAACATGCTGGGACACAGAGCTTATGAGTGCCTAGAAAATATAGGAATGAATAAGAGAAATGCAATTGTTGCAAAAAATTGAAGAGGAAACAACAAAGGTAATAGAAGAAGAGAATGTACCAGAGAAAGGGGAATATTTGGTAGTCAATTTTTTTTTGTTAAAGCCAGCTAAGGAAATTGTTGAACGAGCACAGAGAAAAACCTTGTTCAGGACTTTGTGTAAGGTTCAAGGGAAGTGTTGTCAGATGATAATAGACAGTGGTAGTATAGATAATTTGGTCTCCACAGAAGTGGTGGAGAAGTTGAAGTTAAAAACAAAGAAACATCCAACACCTTACAAGGTGTCATGGCTTCAAAAGGGATATTAGTTGGTATTGAATGAGCAATGTGAAGTGGAGTTGCAATTGGGTAAATACAAAGACAGGATTCTGTATGATGTGATGCCTATGGATGTGTGTATATATTCTTGGGTAGACCTTGGCAGTATGAAAGAGGAGCTATGCATGATGGAAAGAAGAACACATACAAATTTAGTAAAGATGGTGTTAATCATACATTGTTTCCAATGGAAGAAGAGGGTACGTCAAAGAAACCTGATCCAAAGACCCTTTTGCTGAGTGGAAAGGAGTACTTGCAGCAGATGGAAGAAGATGAGGTAAGTTTTGCATTGGTTTGCAAACCTAAGGTAATAATTACTTCCACAAAAGTTTTTGATTTACCAATTGAAATTCAAGAGATGCTGGACAGTTATTGTGATATCATTGTAGATGATTTGCCTGATGAATTACCACCCATTAGAAAAATCAGTCATCACATAGATTTGATTCCAGGATCAAATCTACCTAATAAAGTAGCTTACAGGATGACTCCCACAGAGAATGAAGAAATCAAGAAACAGGTTCAGGAACTGTTAGACAAGGGACTGATTAGAGAGAGTTTGAGTCCTTGTGCAGTGCCAACAATGTTGATCCCAAAGAAAGATGGAGGCTGGAGAATGTGCACTGATTCAAGAGCAATCAATAAGATAACAATCAGGTACAGATTTCCTTTACCTAGAATTGAAGATTTGATGGATTGTTTGAGTGGAGCTAGATATTTTACAAAGTTAGATTTAAAAAGTGGTTATCATCAAATCAGAATTAGAGAGGGAGATGAGTGGAAAACTGCTTTTAAGACCAATGAAGGATTGTATGAATGGATGGTAATGCCTTTTGGATTGTCGAATGCCCCTAGTACATTTATGAGGCTCATGAATGAAGTTTTGAGAGAATTTATTGGTAAATTCGTAATAGTATATCTGGATGATATATTAGTTTACAACAGATCAAAAGAGGAACATGTGAGACATCTGAATTATGTCTTACAGAGGCTACAACAAGAGAAGTTACTGTTAAATTTAAAGAAATGTTCATTCATGAAGGAGGAGTTGGTGTATTTGGGCTTTGTTATTTCTGCTGAGGGGTTAAAGATGGATCCAGAGAAGATCAAGGCTATCATGGAGTGGCCTTCACCAAGAAGTGTCTTTGAGGTAAGAAGTTTTCATGGTCTTGCTAGTTTTTACAAGAAATTCATAAAGAATTTTAGTAAGATCAATGCTTCAATTATTGACACAATAAAGAAGGATAGACAACCATTTAAATGGACTGATGAAGCAGAAAAGAACTTCCAGTTGTTGAAGAGAAAGATTACTGAGAAGCCTATTTTGATTTTGCCTGATTTTAATAAACCTTTTCAAGTGAAGTGTGATGCTAGTGGAGAAGCCATTGGAGCTGTTTTGAGTCAGGAGGATAGGCCTGTAGCTTATTTTAGTGAAAAGTTGAATGAGTCAAAGAAGAAATATTCTTCTTATGACAAGGAGTTTTATGCAGTGGTATAGTCTTTGAAGAAGTGGAGACATTACTTGATGTCCAAGGAGTTCATACTGTATTCAGACAACCATGCATTACAATACATTATGCAACAACCAAAGCTTAACTAGAAGCATACAAAATGGGTAGAATACCTTCAAGGTTTTAATTTTGTGTTAAAACATATAACTGGTCAATCAAACAAAGTAGCATATGCCTTAAGTAGAAAATCATTTTTGTTCAAGAAAGTCAAATTCAAGTGTTGGGTTTTGATTTTCTTAAAGAGTTATATGAGAAATATCTAGATTTTAAAGAGGCATTTGAAGCTTGTAGAAATCCTATTTTGTTAGACAGAAGCAAGTGGCTGGATTATTTCCTGCAAGAGGGACTGTTGTTTAAAAGAAATCAACTGTGCATACCAAGTTGTTCTATGAGGGAGAATTTAATCAAGGAGAAACATAGTGGAGGACTTGGAGGACATTTTGGTGCAGACAAGACTTATGAGCAGTTGAACCAGTTTTATTTTTGGCCAAAGATGAGAGCTGAAGTGGAAAAGTATGTGAAAAATTGTAAAGTTTGTCAGTATGCAAAGGGAAGGAGCCAAAACACAGGTTTGTATGTTCCATTACCTATTCCAGATAGGCCTTGGGATATGGTAAGTATGGACTTTGTTTTGGGTTTACCAAAAACTCAAAGGGGACATGATTCAATTTATGTAGTAGTTGACAGATTTTCAAAAATGGCACATTTTATTCCATGTTATAAAACCAGTGACGCTACTCATGTTGCTAACTTGTTTTTTAAAGAAATTGTAAGGTTGCATGGGTTACATAAGAGCATTGTTTCAGACAGAGATACCATATTTGTTGGTGATTTTTGGAGGACATTGTGGAAGAAGCTTGGAACTAAACTGAGTTTTAGTTCTGCTTATCATCCTCAGACTGATGGATAGACTGAAGTTGTAAACAAAAGCTTGGGTAATCTTCTGAGAAGTCTTGCAGGTGAACATCGAAAACAGTGGGATCAAGAATTGGCACAGGCAAAATATGCTTATAATGATTCTCTTAATAGGAGTACAGGGCAAAGTCCATTCCATATAGTTTATGGAATGCATCCAAGAGGAGTGTTTGAATTGAGAGACTTGGGAAAAGTTGAAATGGGAAGTGCTAAAGGAGAATATTTTGCTACAGAAGCTCAAGCAATACATGAATAGGGAAAACAACAATTACAGGACAACAACAGAAAATACAAAAGCAGAGAAGATTTGAAGAAGAGAGAAGTTAATTTTGAAGTTGGAGATTTGGTTTTGGCACACGTAAGGAAGGAAAGATTTCCAAAAAGAGAGTATAACAAGTTAAAGTTTAAGAAAATTGGACCATGTAGAGGCTTGAGGAAATTTTCTGCAAATGCATATGAAATTGAATTACCCCCTGATATTGGAATACCTCCAATTTTCAATGTTGCTAACTTATACAGGTATGAAAAGGGACAATCAAATGACACAGCAGAAGACAAGGAAGAACAAGAGGTGGATTGGGTAAAACAATTACCTATAGCAAAGGCATTGCAACCAGATAAGATATTGGATAAAAGAGTGTTTAAGAAAATAAGGGGACAAGAGTATTTTCAGTACTTGGTCAAGTGGAAAGATCAACCAATTGCTGATGCTACCTGGGTAACAGAAACCATGCTACAGAAGTTGGGCCATTCTGTAGAAGAGCTCATGGACAGGAGCCCATGAAGAATTTTGTCCTCAGGAGTCTGATGCAGGAGCATGAGGCTTGAAGACAAAAGGCTTCAAATTTATTCGAAAAATACAAAAAAAAAATTACAAGAAAAGGAGTGGGATCCTTTAGCTGTTAATTTACAAAGTTCTCTAGATAGGATTTGAGCTAGGATTTAGGGATTGACTGATTTTATCATTAATTCAAGTTGTTTAGATTCAGTTGAGATTCTCGAGGAGAATATCAACCAGATTAGATATTGTCTAAGATAAGGCAGATTCAGTCCATTGATTAAGGATCTGATTGTTAGAATGAAATGGTATTTATATAAGTTCTGAATGATTGTAAAGGGATTTTGACTGATTTGGCTTGATTAGGTCGTATAAGATTAAGTTACAGAAACTGTATCTCTGTGTATTTGTGTATAATTGGTCAATCCCAGAGGTGTTTTTCTTGTTTGACTTTTGAACTAGAGTTTGTAAAATATGTATTGCATCGTCAATCTTGCATTTTCCGTGTTTTGAAATAATTTTGTTATGATTAAAAACATCAGAGAATATGGTTTGAGACAAGTTAAATTTAGCGGAGGTGTTAAGTTTGGCATAACAGAGAAAATAACACCTGACAAAATTGTGTTAACCAAAGGAGTCTAGAACCTTCTGATCTACAGATCCAATAGATCTAATAGTCATCGCGCGTCAATAAGCTTGTGCATTTAGTCAAGGAAGAAAGGCGGTTTATCAATGAAGCTGTTTATCGGGTGAAGAAAAAGTGGTAAGCGATCTTTTGAAATTCCAAGCGATTCCATTTATCGACTGACACGTAGCACTCGGGTGGAGAGAGAAAACCACTTTATCGGGTGGATAAACATTGTGCAAGATCTCTGTCCGATATCGCTGTTAACCATTGGATCAAATGTGCTTTGATCAACGGTGGAGGATCGCTGGTTAGTTTTGTCGATCAGGTAAACCTACAACCATCGTCTTAAAAGGTAAGATCAACGGTGTAGAATTAACGCGATAGTGTTTGTGGAAAAAGCGGACGCGACAAGGAAATAACCAAAGGTTTGAATTCCCTTTCAATTCCATGGAAATTGAAAGATTATCATATTGCGGTTAAAAATTAGCAGTTCTCCTAATTAAACAGAATAACCAAGTTTGGAGGTAGATGATTGATAATCCAAAGGAAATCTAAGAAGAAGTTCCACCTGAACTTGCAGAAATTGTTTCTGGATTTAAACGATTGTCCATTACACCTGCACCTAGGCCACCTGGCTTCGCCTGCAAAAACACTGTCCGTTGGATTGGGAGAGGAGAGCTAGCTTATGGACTCTATTCTCTGGGTCTTGCTACTCGATGTTGGCATCTGCTCTTCCCCGTCCCCTTCGCTTCTATCTCTTCTAGAGTGCAGTTCAGGACGAAAGCCATTAAAAAGAATGGAGGAACGAGTCCAAAAGCGCTTTCCACAAACAACTGGAAATAATCGATCAATAGCTAAAGAAGAATCCAAGTTGATTTTGCCCGACCTTCCATCCTAAACACCAGCCTTATATCCTTTTCAACTTCTGCATCAAAAGCATGAAGACAACGCTACAGCTCTAATGGAATGAGCACCCCTACGCGTTCCTCCTCCTTCCTTCAAGTGTTTCTCCCGCGGGATACAGAGGCTGCACGCATGGCTCCGATGAGAAGTTCTAGGGCTTCACCTGCAGAAGCACTGTCCGTTGGATTGGGAGAGGAGAGCTAGCTTATGGACTCTATTCTCTGGGTCTTTCTGCTTGATGTTGACATCTGCTCTCCCCTGTCCCTCCTGCTTCTGTCTCTTCTAGAGTGCAGTTTAGGACGCTGCACCCACAACCTGTTGCAGAGGAAGTTTCAGGAACTGAGCCAAGCACTTCGGGAAGACCCTTAAGAGGACCCTTCTGACCAGAGCATCTAGGAATCCTTGGAATCTAGGAAGGGCAGGAGAAAGACGAGGTAGAGGAAGTCCATCCACCTACATCTACATGCACACATACACATAACAACCTAAATAACCCAACTTGCAAATAAACCAATACGCCAACCTGCAAGCAAATCAAACTAATGGCAAACTAATGTTAGCATTAGTTCGGTACTCCAAACATTAACTAATAATGAACAGGCCTAAAACGAGAACAACCTATGGTCCAGCCTCTTCCACCTCGGGAAGAGGCCAAATAAGACCATCAATTGAATGAGAAGGTAAATAAAATAAATAACCTAACATGAAATTAAAAACATTCGAAAACGCACCACCAAACTAATGTCAAAGGACTAAAAACTGATTACTATAGTCCCATGCCATTTCCAGATGGGAGAGACTAATAATGACAATCATTTATAAGAAATCACCAATTATACTTAATGAAATGTACTTATTACTCTTAAAATGATAATTCCGCTGTGGAATTTTGCAACGTCGGTAAGGGTGGAGAGCTCACGCATCTTGCTTAGGCATGGCTTCCATTTGATTGTAGTACCATCCCAATAGCAGATACTATGTGATAATGCCTGTCAATTCTTGGGCTCCGTGGTGGACGAGACAGGAAAGATATATCATATTTATTCTTTGGTTTCTCTTTTCAACCCAATGTTAAATTATAAATTGTAACCGTTCTTGATGATATAAAAATAATAAAATTTAATGATGTAAAATGTATGTAGTTATAATGTGATAGGATGAAAGTGAGATAAAAGAGAAAATGAATGCAATAATTATAGACTTGCAATTGAAATTATATATATATTAAAATTGAAAAATGTTAACATGAAAATGAAATTATATATATTTAAAGGGGAAATGTGTAAAAATTTAATATAAACTATAATGTTCTATTTTATAATAAAGATAAATTTAAGTTAATGTATTATTATAAATAAAATATTATTGATTCACTTAGTTATCAATAATATTTTAAAATATTTATTATTATTTGTTTTAAATCAATATAATAAAATTATCTTTATATAGGGAAAGAAAATGTTAGGCTTCTCATTCTAGTTGTAGGTATCTCATGCAAAATAGATACAAATCCTATAAAGAAAAGAGTTTTTTTCATTTTTTTTTTTAAGAAATTGCTTAAATTTTATTGCTCAAGGGAAAAAAGAAAAGAAATGGATATTTGCCTAATGAGTTCAAGAAAGAAAAGTCACCTACATTTGATGGAGAAATGAAGAAGTCACAAGATGTAGAAGCATGGTTTCTTGGGATGAATAAGTTCTTCATATTGCATGATTACTTAAAAAACATGAAGGCCATAATAACTACGTTCAAACTTAAAGGTAAAGCACACATTTGGTGTGGAGAAATGAAGAAGTTACAAGATGCAGAAGACTGGTTTCTTGCGATGAATAAGTTCTTCATATTGCATGATTACTTAGAGAACATGAAGACCATAATAACTACGTTCAGACTTAAAGGTAAAGCATACATTTGGTGGGAAGATGTGAAAAATGTTAAATGTATTTATGAAGAGGGAAGAGGAGTTCAGTTGTAGTGAGTTCCAGAGACCTTTCAGGAAGAAGGAATTCCTTAAAAGTTTTACTGTTTGTTATATCATACTAAAAGTTCAATGATACAATTGCAATTTTTTTTTTCAATGATACAATTATAAAATTTATTTTTTGTTGGTCATGCAATAAAGAAAGAATTCCCTAAATATAAACCTTATTTTATTTTCTAGAGAATTTGAATAAGATTTCATTTACTGTATTGATTGCATGCAAATATTTACTACATGATAGAAATCATGACAGTAAGGTTGGCATTCAATTTATAATGGAAATCTAGGGCACCTTTGGTCATTGGTTTGTAAATTTATTACTCAACTTTATACATGTACCAAACTATGAAGTCTGCACAAGATTGTAGCTAAAATTTCCATTAATTCTATTGTTTACTAAGAGTTGTTGTTTCTTATATAATCATATTCTCCTGTGGTTTTCATCTAAACATTCAGATTTTTTTTTGTATCTCATTTACTCTTGAAAGACAAATGGTTTGTTATTAGAATTATTCATGCCTTAAAATTTTCTAATTAAGATTTGTAATGAATATATCATTTAAAGTTGGTCATCCCGATTTTACCTCTTTGTAGTTGGTCCAGATCCGTAGTTGTCGTTGTTATTATTGAGGATGCATTATGTTTATTTTTCTCGGGTTTTTTAGGCATTGATTTGAGTTCTGATTTTAGTGTTTTATTGTGAACATGTTGTATTAAGTTGCTTCATAAATTTAAAATTGAGCTAATTTATGAAGCCAAACATTGTGGAATCTCTTTGTATCTCATGTACTTCAGAAAGCTAAATAGTATATTATAATAATAATTGGTGTCTTGCATATTTCTAATTAAGATTCAGAATGAAGCTTGTTTTGTGCAATCTATGGTTATTAGTTCTATTTACAGGGGATTATGTTACTTTCATATACAACATTTGATGAAACCTACTCCAAGGAAATGGGTCTTTTTCGAAGTGGAGGTTTGAACATGTATGATGTTCTTCTAGGACAATTGTGCCACCAATGATGTTTAATTGTTATCAGTTATATAATGGGCTTGGGATAGGGACATAAACTCTAAATATGTTCAAGTTTCCTGCAAATATGTCTACGACTTCTCTAGTTTTACATTGATAAAAGAAAACATGATAGGTACCATAATATGTTTAAGTGCGCTACTTATATATAGTCTTACTGTTTTACTGGATACCGAGACAAATTTCTATCCTTATTTTAGATGAAGGACCAAATAATGAGCTAATCTTGCAGTATGTTACTCACTATTCATTTATTGTGCATGGGAAGGCTATGTTAAGTTTTTCCATATAGTGTTTTGCAACATTCAAAAATTGTTAGTCATGCCTTGGGTTTTGGAGCAGTTACTTTTCCTGCAGGCATGCTAAAGAGGCAGAAATATGTATCTGTTGCATAGTACAAGGGCACTATCATGCAATTTGTTGGTAGCATGTTAACTTCAACCTATCTACACCTGTGAACATGGGATGTACATATACCCATGGCATGAAACCATCTCAAGCATGAGCTATCTCACGTAAGGATTTAAAAGTGGGTTGTCAATATTCAGCTTTTCTCATGTGTCTTAGATTGGAGTAGATTGAAGAGAGACTATAGATATGCTTATGAAAAAAATTGGTATATTTACTTCTAGCTTGTATTATTAATATTATGTAGAGGTCAAGGTTGTCTTAGTAAACAACACCAACAAACAGAGACATGAACAAGGGAAGTTGGAGGAATGGGAATTGGGGAGTATTTACCTATAAGTGTCTGCAAACTTTGACCTATGGTACCAAAAATCTTCAAGTTTTCTTTTCATAGTATCATGTAAAAGCATATGGAAAATGCATTACTAATAAAAGGTGCAGAAACTCAAAATATGAGAGGTACACAACAAATCTACATGTATGTACAAAAAATTAAGGCGATATGGACTCTATGGATAGTAGTGACCACAAAATGGTGCAGGAATCCAAAGCTTGCATCTCAATGTTCAAAACTTCCCTTATTAAAGAATTTCATAAAGTGAAGAACATAATAAAGAAAAGAAAACAAATTGCAATACTTAATGTTGAGTGCAAGACTATAACATAAGGTCTTAGGCTACTTTCTACCAATGACAAAAATATGTCTCCACAATACAATTAGTGTGGATAGATGGTTAATAAGCCAATGCATGATTTGTGTACTAATAAGAGAACGACTAATGGGCATGATAACATAAATCTAGAGTGAAATATGTAAATTTTTTGCTTAGAGAAATAATTTTTAACAAATATGGTACTGATCACATGCTTATGTTATTCACAATATATTTTATATCCATTGTTTTTTTTTTTTGTATATATCGTCCCCAAGTAAAGAGAAAAAAATGGTTCATTAATGAATAAAAACAATCATTTATATGGCAAGACGACAACAACGACATGATCGAAAAAAAAAAAAAAAAAAAAAAAACTGAGTTTCTTACTTGATTTAATGCAAAAATTATATTACCACTAAAAGGTAATACCTTCACAATATCTAGGACAATTATGAGTATTTTCCCTTCTTAAAAATAAAAAACATGTTTATAATTCTAAAATTAGTGGAATCTGTTGGGGTTTCTGACCGTTCGTCCACCGAAAGTTTGTCATGCATTTCTAAGACTATTGTAACATATTTCCTCAATAACTACTGTGCCTAGCTTCCTTTGGAAGAGAACATATAAACCTGCAAACTTCATAGACACATATTTGGGTGTTGTGGACATGGTTATAATCATTGGATTCAATTCAACGGCTAGAGAATCACAAGGTTGTGTCAGATTATATATGAACCTTATCAAAGATTCAAAACTCTTGTTTCTCTCAAACCTTTTTGAATGATTAGGATTTCCAGAAATAGGATTGCCTATTTTCTTGGAAGACTAGCTAATTCCATGAAAGATCGAGGGTTTTGTAATTAGGGAAAAAAGTAGACTCCATCTTTAGGAAGTTTATCCTTGGTAGGAATCAATAAGATATTGGAAGATCCTCATACAACCCCCTACTAGTTTTGCAATTTGAAAAATCGACACAATTTAGTCCTATCATAGGATTCATAACATATGGTAATAGGGTTCTAATTGTTAAAGACATCAAAATCAACCTCCTTTTATGCACACTTTCTTTGGTCAATCCATAGTTATAGAACACTTCCACACTAACAAATATGCCAAAGAATATGGACTGGTATCCAACTACTATATAAAACATTTTATACATATTGGTTTCCACTTGGTCAACTTCTTTTGGTGAGTTCATAGTTGCAAAATACTTTCATGCTAACATATATGCTGAAGAATCCAGACTGATGTGTAATTGCTAGATAGAAGTTTTATACACAATGGGTTGCACTTCGTCATGTCAATTAGAATAAACAAACCCTATTATTCATTTTGTTTGTATCATATGTTTATCTTTGTTTAAGTTTCTTATCCATAGACAAGAGGGAAACTTTTAATATTTTCCTTCTTAAATATGTTCATAAGTTTCAATTTTTTCCCAATTAATTGATTTATATTGTAGTATATGCTTCTTTGGGGCGCTTGAACTTTTAATTTATTTTATATTCCACGTTTTAAATTAGTTCCATAATGATTTATCTCTAGGAAGGTATCTGATTTTGTGGTCTTGGAACTTGCTTTGGGCCATTTTGCTTCGAAGTCAAGGTGGAGCTCAATTTCTTTCTTTCAAAAAATTAACAATTTGTTTTATTTGGAATTACAAGAAATTGTATCATTCAACATTTCAAAAGTATTATGTACAAGTATGTATTGATTTGAACCTTCAACCTTTTCAGGTCCACATTGTAATTCATGTTTTAGAGACTGTAGTTTTTTTGTTTTGTTTCACTTTTAATAAATGTCACACTTTCTGTACAATGGCTACTTCACGACTGTGGATGTTGGTTCATGCAACGATGTGGGCCCGTCACATGTGTTGG
The DNA here is from genome assembly GCA_031772625.1 of Pinus tabuliformis. NCBI lineage: Eukaryota > Viridiplantae > Streptophyta > Pinopsida > Pinales > Pinaceae > Pinus > Pinus tabuliformis. The sequence goes on along the minus strand of CM062819.1, from coordinate 1,562,602,189 downwards.
AGAAGACACCAACAAGATGAATTTCCACCTATATTACTAAAGTTGTGAAAGTTAATTCCTTATTGAAGGCCAGAAATGATCATCCATATAAGGCAACAAAAGTTGTCTTGGTTCGAAAAAGACTTTATGTTGAGTAAACGCTCTGCATCTGAATGCACTTTCTATTTTTGTTTATTAGAAGTCACAAGGTATATATCATGCAAATCATGAATTTTTTGACCACTTTAATATTTTTGTTTTTTCCTTGTGATTGTATCCTTGATTCACATTACACAGTGAATTTGTCCTTTTATATGATTGTATGTAGGATGACATGATTTGTTTATTTTGACAAAATTTAAAAATATTTGGTTACTAAGGATCATAATTATTTGTAAATGTATTCATACGTATTCACATATTCTGCATCTTCAGTAAGTAAAAAATTTGCCTCATTGTAAGCCTTTGCAAACATCCTATTCTATTTTGGATAGAGATTGTCTCCATCCAAATGATTGCACTGGCTATTACCTTGTGCTTAGAATTGAAAAACATGTATCAACCTGGTTGATATTATGAGTGGATTGTCTATGGAACAATCCTTAGGGATTAAAAAACCAAAAATTTAGGTTTGGCTTCTAGGTTTATATTTTAGAATTAGCCCAAAAATCCCATGACTCATTCTCTTAAAATTACGCAAGCCAAGGCCAATAGGAATTCTAATATATTGTCTCCTTTCGATGCCATTAGTATGTGTAAGCATGGTTGAATGAAACATGTTTTGAGAATTTTTCATCTTACATAATGAATTGTAAACCCTCACACTTATGCTTCTCTATTGTATGACTACACTAAGAAGAGAGTGATATCAGGGGGTAAAATGGTCCATTCTCACATGAATGAGAGGGTAATAATACAAGATGTTTTCTGGTGGACTATTTTAATTACGACAAACACTAGGCATGGACTGTATAGAGGCTTTGAAATTGTTCAATTTAATGAAACAAACGAGGATTCAATTCAATCAGTTCACATTTTCTAGTGTTCTCCCTGCATGTGCTAATTTAGGGAATTTGCAACATGATATTGAAATCCATGAAGTAAGGAGAATGCTTTTTACTCTGATTTGATTGTGGCTAACACCATTCTAGATATGTCTACAAAATGCATGAATTTAGAGAATGCATGCAATGTGTTTGAAAAATCCCTGAGCCAAACATGGTTTCATGGACCACATTGATTACGAGATATTCACAAAATGGATACATTGAGGAATTCTTGAAGCTCTTTTGCGAAATTCCTCAGCAGCGACACTTGGTATCATGGAATGCAATGATTATAGGATTTAAACAGATTGGGAATAATGAAGAGGCTTTAAAAATATATCAGAAAATGTAAACCAAAGGCATTAATCCAGATTGCACTATTTTTCTCAGCGTTCTTTCTGATTGTGCGAATTTGGTAGCTCTGGCGCAAGGAATCAAGATATAGGAATAAATAATTAGAGGTGAACTACACTACAATATCAGTATGGTGAATGCACTTGTAGACATGTATGCAAAATGTGGGAGCCTTGAAAAGGAATGAGATATGTTTCATCATATTTGGTTTCATGGAATTTCATGATTCCAGGATATACAATACATGGTTTTCCTAGGGAGGCCCTCAAACTGTTTGATAAAATACAACTTTATGGTGTGAACCCAACTCATATTACCTTAGTTTCTGTCTTGTCAGTGTTCTGCTATGGAGGCTTGGTGGAAGAGGTTTGGCATTAATTGATTGCACGAATGATAAACATCTCACCACACTTGCAATAGAGCATCACGACTGCATGGTTGACGTACTTGACCATGTTGGTCTCTTGAAGGAGGCACATGAGTTTATGAACATAATGACAATAGAACTTGATACTACCATGGAGGCGTGTTTACTTGGTGCCTATAGAATACATAACAATGTAGAGTTAGCATAGAAGGTGGAATAACATCTTTTTGAGTTGGATTCTAATATTGTTTGGCATTATATGTTGCTATCAAGCATATATGCTACTACTGATAGGTGGGATGATGTTGGAAATGTAAGGAAAATGATGAAAGATTGGAGGGTGAAAAATCCACCTGGATACAATTGGTTTGAGGTTAAAAAACATTTGCATACTTTTCTTGCATGAGATAACTTAAACCCATAGATGTAGAGGATTTATGCGAAGTTGGATTGTTTGTCAAGGTAGATCAAGGTTGCAGGGTATGTGTTTGACACAAGATTCACTTTAATTGACATGGAGGAGAACCAAAAGAAAAAATCTATTTTCCACCACAGTGAGAAGTTGGAAATTTCATTTGCACTTATTAACACACCATCTAGAACAATTATTGGTGTTATCAAGAATATTTGTGTTTTTAGTGACTGCAACTTTGCCATTAAGTTCATTTCTATGATAGTTACATGAGAGATTATTGTAAGGGATATCAACCATTACCATGATTTCAAGGATGGAAAATGCTCTTGTGGTGATTACTAGTAATTTGAAGTTAATAAAGTTGTTAGGGTGATTATTGGTAATTGGAAGCCAATAAAATTGTTGGAATAAACATCGCATAATGATAGTTTTAAAGACTAAGACAATCGTATAAATTAAATGGTTGATAAATGTAGATAGCCATCAAAATACTAATGTGTCATTTGTAATATTGAGAATTTGTAATGCATGTATGGGAGTGGAATTTGGAAACTGACAAACTATTTGGAAACCCTTCATTTCATATACAATGAAAAATATTCTCAAAATATTAAATCTAGACCCTTCATAATTTTTTTATTTTTTAAAGAAGGGAAATTCTGAAAAGCCTATTTTATCAAGAATATTAGTTCTTGTGGTGACTAACATTATGCAATTAAATTCATCAACACGATTGTTGCACAAGGGATTATTATAAGGAATGTCAGTTGCTACCATCATTTCAGAGATGGACAATGCTCTTGTGGTGATTATTGGTAATCTGCAACGAATCAAGCTATTGGCATAAATTGAGTTACAACAGCTATGATGTTATGTCAAAAAAATGATCTATTTGAAAAATGTTTTGGCAGCAGTGACAAGACATGAATCTTGAAATTGAAATCAATTCTTCATTTGTTCTATTATGAATCCGTTGGGTAATGATTTGGATAAAATTCCTTTGTTTTATAAAAATTTCTTTGAAAAATCACTCGTCCATAAGTTGACCTTCTTTATTTTCCCAAGATCTGCAAAAAACGAGTATCTACCTGCAATAAAACATTAAATCATGAAGAAAGAGAGGTGTACGGGCTCCCTTAATCCAAGAATTATGTAAAAAACTAACAAGTAGTTACTCTATATAACAAATCCATAGAGAAAATAACAAAGTAAAGTTTATTTGTTACCTGCGGGAGAGCAGTGGCCAATCATACTAACCAGCATTGTTTTAATCACAACTTCTTTGTTTTTCGTCCAAATTGAGTGATTCCAAAGCCAAATGAAAGCTAATTCAATGGTGTATCTCCAATAGAAACATGTTTTAAAAACTCAATGATATGATATGTCAAATTTGTTTAGAACAACCTGCATAATAGAGTCATCTTCGATTACCCGGCTTAGACCAACTGTTGATATTTCAAGCGTAACTTTTTCGTTTGATGTCGGATTCAAATGATTCAAATTGGAAATGAAAGTAGATTCATTTATTTATCTCCAATAGAAACAAGTTTTGAAGACAAGAAGAATTGATAGGTCAAATATTGTAAGGAACAGCCGGAAAAACATAGTTTTAAGGGTGCTGATTTACGATAGACAGTCAGTATTTTGATCATAACTTCCCCATACGATATCGAAAATGAGTGATTCCAATTGCATTGTAAACTAGATTCATAGGGGAATCTACCATAGAAACAGATTTTAAAAATTCATCCATTTAGGCCTCCAAAAAGTGACTGTCCCAACTCTGTTCCTGAGCTGCCCGCTAGACATCCGGTCAATGTTTTGGCTCTAACTTTTTCGTTTCAAATCCAAATTGAGTGATTCCAATTGGATTGGAAAGTATACATCAAGGGCTATTTAGGATAGAAACAGGTTTTAAAAATATGGTCATTTAGGCCTCCAAAAACTGACTGTCCCAACTCTGTTCCTGATCTGCCCGCTAGACACCCTGTTAATGTTTTGGTTCTAACTTTTTCGTTTCAAATCCAAATTGAGTGATTCAAATTGGGTTAGAAAGTAGACATCAAGGGCTACCTAGGATAGAAACAGGTTTTAAAAATATTCACTTTTGGTCCCTCAAAACATGACTGTCCCGACTGTTTTTCGAGAAAGTTCATCAAGCCCGCAAGCCAAAAAAATGAAATTCAAGCATTTTTTCAAATTGGTGATAAAAATGAAAATGAGTGTTTGTAGAATTTATTATTTCCATTATGATTCATCTACATACACAAATTATAAAAAAATTATCACCGATGTTGATTTGCATAGCATGTTGCAACAAAAACCCTAGTTTTACAAAAGAACAAAATGCACTTATTTATGTCCTTATTTTGTTTTATTTTATTCACTAACCTACTTTGATTGAAGGATGAATATGACTACGTGTATAAGTACTTCTAGTGAAGCCATTTTCGAAACACGGCTTCACGTATGCGCATACCCAAATTTGAAAAATGGATGTTAATGAAAATTAGGGTATGAGAAGGTGGCTTCCCTTGAAAAAATGATATCAAAAATTGTTGAAGCATGGAGTGATGTTGCAAATAAATGATGGAGTGAAACCAATCTTCAATGTATCCTCTACTTTTTTGATCTTGCATAGCCATCATATCATGAAGTTCTTGGGCTTTTAAAATAGCTTGTTGATGCATAGTAAAAGAAACCTCATTTTCTTCCATAGCTTCTACAATTTTTGCATTTGAAACATTCTGAATCTCATTGTAGGTTTTTTCTAATGACACATGTGAGATAGAATGGGTGGGAAGGGTGGGTAAATTTGCCAGCTCATCATTGTAAGCATGTTGTACTGGTTTATTGTGGTGAGGGTGTGGAATTAGTTGAGCAGGAAAATGTGTATGGAATGGAGCATTTTGATGATGTGGCTGATTGGGTTGTGTGAATGGTTTTGATGGGCAAGCAAGGTGTTGTGAAAGAGCTGGTGGAGAATATGGAGAATGTGCTTGTGCTACAAGATGAGGGAGAGTAGTCATGCCATCATAAGATGAACCATGCCCAACTTGTAAACAAGATAGGTGGTTATATTGAAATTGACATGGCTGCCCTAACACATTAGCATTCCATAATGGATTATGCAAGTATGACAATGAAGAAAGAGTGTTTTGAACCATACCTATAGGCCTTGTTGCAGCTTTCTTACCTCTTTGATATGCTACTTCCATCCTAGGTAATGAAGAGTGAATATCTATAAGATGCTCCTTTCGGTCATGAGAACAAAACATTTCATCACATTCTTCATTTTTATGAACCTGCAAAACATCCAATTTTTCATTTAGAGAGCTAATAAAATCAACTTTAAAATGTTCAAACAACACATTGATTTCAGCTCTTATGTCTCCTGTTCTTGTAGCAGATTTGGAAAACAAAGAAAAAACATCTCTAGGATTCTTACCAGCCTTGGAGATTCCTCTTGAATACCTTATGCACAACTCACAAACATCATCATATGATAACTGAAAAACATCACCTTTTCCTATCAGATTTAAAAGTTCTAAAAATTCATCTTTGATTCCTTTAAGAAGGCGTGTTTTTAAGATCTCTTTTTCCAAATGCTTATATTTTGATTTTTGAAGGTTATAATGAAATCGATCTACATAATCCTCCAAACTTTCATCTTCCCCTTGTATCATATCGAAAATATCTTCATTGGCTTTGCAATAGTCTTGGTACTTTTTCAAGAATATGTTCTTCATGTCCTCCCATGATTGGATGCAATTCCCACCTAGGCTCATGAACCATCGGAGAGCTGCTCCTTTTAGAGTAAGAGGAAACACTTTCAATCTTTGATCATTAGTACAGTAATCATATCCTCTACAAAGTATTTCAAACTCAAACAAAAATGTATGTGGATCTTCATTTGCTAAACCATGAAAATTTGGTAAAGATGGGGGAATTATGTGCATTTGTATCACTCCTCCTAGATCTTTGATAGGAAATTCAAAAGTAGAAACGTGAGCCATTTCTTACCATAGTTTAAGATGTTCTTCATGTGTTTCTTCGAGGCTCCTTCTTCAAATGTTCCTGTCAATCGGTTAGTGAAATGGGTGGTGCTTACATCACCACTTGTGTGAGATCATGTGATTCATTTTTTTTTTAGATTTCTATCTTTTTCCTAATCATTCACACAAAAATTCAAACATCTATTTCTACCCAACAAAGCAACAACGAATCTGTTAGGAAAGCGGACAGTGGAGCAGGGCTTTTACATGCTCCGTACGCAGGTTCTTACCTTCCGTTTTTAAGATCCAACTCTTCCCTATCAGATTCACACTACTCTTTAGAAATGACTACACTCTCCCCGGCAACGGCGCCAAAATGTGGAGCGATAAAAAAGTGTCTTGTGAACTCCTAATTACCTCACATTAATTATCAACCCAGGGACGACTTTTTATTTCAAGAGTGTACTCTGTCTGAGGCGGCTATTTTCTTAAGAGCAATGTTGTGCAATATAGTGCTTAAAACCCAAAAATAGATGAACGCTTGAAAAAGAAATCTAATTGGAACAGCAAGAAACTAAAATGTTCTAAACTAAATCATTCATTCAAACAACCATCAATCGAGGATATGGTAGCAATAACTCAATCCTCCAGAAATTGATGAAGGAAAAGGAATTAGAGTATGGATCATGGATCTGGGAGCATAATAGCGTCTGCTGTGTCTCACGACAGCCTTGATCCTCCTCTCACACCAAAGCAATAAATGCAAGGAAATGGAATGGCAGCAAGTAGAAATGAAATAACAAAAGGAAATAGACAGCAGTAAATGAAACATCAATCAAAAGAACTAAATCTCGCGAGTTCGACACTCTCAATTCTTGACATCAACTTATATACAAAGAAAGAACAATTGTTTATACAAGTAGGCAACTTGATCAAATGAAACAACAAATCATTATAAATAGGAAACGTCAATCATATATATATTATCTGAGATAATCACCAGTAGTCCATTACTCCAATCATCTGTAGCTGGAACATTCTACTTATGAATTCTGTAACTGAAGTAAACAGCTTAGAACAACACTATGCGATTAATCCTGAAAGTATGATGTAAACTTGTTACAGAGATTTACAACAGGAAAACTACGGATGAACAAGTATGGAACAACATGTAAATATATCAGATTATAAGAAACAAACCACACAAATCACCGTATGATACAACAGCGGCAAGTGTCCGTTGGAGCCGGGCCCGTAGCTTCCAATGGCACCGCCGTAACTTACTTCAGATGCAGCAACGAAGTGAACACCAATTCCTTTATATTGATTGCATTAACAAAAGTATACAAGAGCAGATCTCACCGAGACTCCATGGTCCCAGTTGTTCTGAAAACTTATAATTACAAAATACAATCGTTCTCCCCCCTGTCTCTGATCTTGGGTTTCATTTAAATAAAGAAGATCAGAGCATGGATAATTACAATCATGATTTCTCTTACAAATTTAGGTTGATTCTAATCCATTGATCAACAAGAACAAGGCGGATTTAGGTTTGCAGCTAAGATTTGGAGGGCGGCCGCAACAGCAAATCTCAGAAAATCGTGCTCAAAGAACCCTGCGTTTCTCCCTGTACAAGCCGAATTTGGGCAATCTGTTCTTTTCGAAGATAATTGGGCCCGTTCTGGACAAAACCCATGTTCCGGATTTTCCAAATTCGTCTTCATTTGCTCAGAATCTTAACCGCAAAACTGTCACTCCTTAAACCAGCGAATTTCTGAGTTGGCTGATTTAAAAATCAAATCTTCAATCTGGAAGTTACTTTGGAGGCTAAGAATGGCGAATGATGTTACAACCAACTTATTAGAACTATCATTGATAAATTAATGCATAATAATCAATTTATTAAAAATAAAAGAGAATAAATAACATTCATCCATGAGAGCATAAATTATTTATAAAATGGATTTAAATGATAAATTATAATAAATGTCATGATGAAGAATGGTGGAAATGGGTGGAATAAACCTTCTCAAGTGAGAATAATCATGGCATATTAACGACCCCACACTTGTATAATAACAATGTTAAAGACAATATGTTGCAATAATTAGATAAAGACATCTGAAAGAGAATTGGATTAGGGTTATTTTTCCTAATGTTTTGCTAGATGGATAAAATTATCTCTTGCCAGTGCCTTTGTGAAGATGTCTACAAATTGTTAAGTGAACTGCAATGTTGTAAAACAATATTTCCATTGTAAATTGACTCTCTAATGAAATGATACGTAGTGTCAATGTGTTTGATCCTTTTGTGGAAAACATAATTCTTAGAAAGATCAATTGAAGAATTGTTGTCACAATAAATTGTTGTTATTCCTTCTTGTTTTTTCCATAACTCTTCTAGAATTCTTCTCATCCAAACTGCTTAACATGTTCTTGTTGTTGCAGCAACATATTCATCTTTAGTTGTTGGTAATGACACTATTGGTTGCTTCTTGGAAGCCCTTGAAATGGCTCCCAAACCCATGTGAAATACATAGCCTCAAGTTCTTTTTCTATCATCAAAACTTCCTACCCAATCATTGTCAATGTAGCCAACCAACTTAAAATCAGTTGTTGCAGTGTATAAAATACCATATTTTTTTTGTCCCTTTGACATACCTTAGTATTGTTTTTCCTTCTTTCCAGTGTGTCTCCTTTGGTGTCTCCATGAATATTGACACCAAGCTCACTGCATACATTATATCATGCCTAGTATCTGTTTAATACATCAAGTTGCCAACCATAATTTTGTATAATTTCAGATTGACATTATTGTTACACTTGTTGTTACATTTTTCTTTGTTGTTACAATCATTTTCTTCTTTATTTCAACCCCATAAAAATTGGAGTTGCCGCAGGCTTGTAGTCTTTCATATTAAACCTCTTCAAAATGTCTTAGGCATACTTTTCTTGAGAGATAAAAATCCCATTTTCCGTTTTCTTCACTTTTATGCCCAAAAAATACCCTAACAACCCCAAATCTGTCATTTCAAACTCACTTTTCATAACTTCTTTGGAATTAGAAATGAGGAGATAATCATTCCCAGTGAAAATAAAATCATCTACTATAAAACAACAATAATAATCTTAGAATTACTCACTTTGATGTAGAGAGTAGGCTCACCATCACATTTGTCAAATCCATTATCTAACAAATATGCATCTATATTGTTGTGCCATGCTTCAACCCATAAAGAACCTTTTTTAGTTTATACACTTTGTCTTCTTGGCCTTGAACCTCATAAATTGGTGGTTTCTCCACATATACTTCTTGTTTCAACACTCCATTCAAGAATGTCAACTTCACATCCATTTGGTACACCTTCCATCTATGGTGTGTTGTTATTGACAACACTATGTGAAATGTATCCATTTTCTAACTAGCAAAAATGTTTCTGCATAATCTCTTATGTTTTGTTACTTGTATCTTTTGAAAACCAACCTTTATTTATTGATTTGGATCTCTTCAGCAACCGGAATTAACCAATATCTTTTACTTCTGTGATGTTAATAGAATTGCATATGAAAGAGCATGATAAACCACATGTGCATACTATAAAGAAGATGAAACATAATTACGACCATCAAATAAAAAATCACAAACACATTTATAATAGAGTTCACCTAGCGTGGGTTACATCTTCGGGCCCTGGTGTCAAAAGTGGCGAGGCTGCTTCATTAAATGTTGTAAGATGACAATGAGTATATAGTACATTCTTTTATAGAACAAGGATAAATTGCCTCATTTAGAGTAGCATGTCTCTCCATGAGACGTTCTTAGGAACTCTCACCCATGTGGGAAAATTACCTCAACAAGAGTGGCATTTCTCTCCACAAGATGTCCTCCTATAAAAAATTTCACTCAAATGGGTCCTCCTTCAGCATGACAAGCTAATAAAATCTCACATGATGTGGCATACAAGTATCCCTCAACATAATGATACTCAGGGATATCAACAATAAAAACATCATCTCAGAAAATCAAAGAAAAGCATGACATCATTGCATCATATACCTCCACTTTTTGGGATGGCCGGAAAAGGTAAAGCTCAGCTTCCAAAATGGACATCATTGATGAATTCATGGTGTGGAATTGTGTCAAATGACTATAAACTTTGTCTATTTCTGACACCGTCAAATTCTGGACCCTCGGTCATCTTGAATATTCCCCCAAAGATTCCTTCTTAAAGATGGCTGAAAAATTTGTAGAATTTTGTAGAATTTTTCTGCAAATCAGCTAGCTCTGATACCATGTAGAATTTTGTAGAATTTTTCCTACAAATCAGCTAGCTTTGATACCATCTAGAACTTTTTCTAAAAATTAGCTAGCACTGATACCATGTAGAAATTTCCCACCTGTAGATCAACCTGGTAATGCAATGTACTAAAGCAAAACACTTGATCTACTTCTACAAACAATTTAGCGGAAGCTTAATCAGCCATGAGCAACATCAATAAGAACACATATAACTGATAAGAAGGAATCAATCACACATAACACAGAAGAATTTACCCGAGGAAAGCACCTGCCTAAAACCCCATCTCTGTATTATCATACAAGTGGAAATATAGTCTGGATTACACAAAGCTTTAGCTCAGAAGATATCCAGCTCTCAATACAATCCCTCTGTTGCTCATAGACAGTCAAAGGCTTCTCACAAACCTTCTCCTCTACCCTCCAAGCCTCCTATTTCCTTGTGCAGTTTCCTTGGGGTCCAGTGATGTCACATGTGTGAATTGGCCTCTTCACACACTCACTAACCTCTGATCTAACTGCAAAAACCTGAAGGAGTTAAATCCTCATCATGGATGAGCTTCCTTTATAGGAAAAATATTCGTCCAACTGATAGTACAATGTCCCTTCTCTGATCTCAACTGGGTCTCTGTTTGAACTGACATGCATAAGTTATTTAAGCTATAATATTCAGTTATCTGAAAATACTAGTCGTTACATGCATGCAAGCATTAACAAACTGAATCTCATTAATTTAACAACTTGTTAAATTAATTTGACTGGACTTGACTCAGTTAACTGAGCTACTAATTACAACTCATCCTCATCCTTTAACTGATGGATAAATTCCTCAATTAATAGATAAATTGTTGCATGTCCTCACATAGAATTCAAGTTTGATTTTCCTTAACTAATTAACTCAAGATGAATTAATTAATTATTTTTCAAACTGCTGTTAATATCAAATTCAAATTTACTTCCTATAGATAGACCAGGGATTGCTATAAATAGGAAGGGACCCAGAAATGCTATTTTTAGAAGATGTTATTTTTAGCAGTTTCACCTCTCACCCAAGGTGGCCAACATGCTCATTGGCCAAACTGCCATTTTTAGAAGTGTTATTTTTAGCAGTTCTATTTTTAGCAATTTCTAAATTTACATTTCTTGTTGCACACTTTTCAACACTGCTTAGATGAATATTCTAAGCACATGATTGTGCTCCCTATGAACTTTCGTGAAAAATGACTATAAAGTTGGCATCATTTTTTCTCTATCAAAAATTAGCCTCCAAGGGAATCTTTTAGATTCCACAAGATTCTCCAAAGATTCATTGTTGATGGATGCTTGAATATCTATTGCTCAGATGAGGAAACAAACCGCACAGTTGGACTCCTGGTGGGAAAACATGTAAAAATGACTATAAGCTTGTCAAATTCTTAAACTCGCATCTCTGGCCCTCTAAGGGAATCTTTTCAAAATCTTGGCATATTCCCCTACTCATGGTTCCACAACTCTGATTCGCTCATGGTTTCGCCACTCCTATACACTCTCCCTCGTTCGAATGAATGGTTTGGGTTCTTATACATTAGCATCGGCAGACAAAACAATGTGAGGCCCTATGGGTTGTTGGTGGAAGCTGAGAATAGGTCGGTGGAGGTCGGAGGTTCCAACCCCCTGCTCAACCAAAATATATGGTGGTTAAAATTTTGTTGGCAGATTTGTCTTGTGACATTTGTATTTTGGTAGGCGTCAGTGATTATGAAAAGTATATCGATCAATATATATGTGGCATTTGTTGGAACCACTCGAGAGGCGACCCGACCCCACCAGGTCGGACGGGTTCGCGCCCCACCGATTCCGTTGTATATTATATATGGTATGGAATGGTTGGCGGGGTTGGTGGCCCACCAACAAAATTTGGAATTTTTTTATATATATTAATACCACGTTGGTAGGGGTGGTGGGGCTGGTAGTGTGCCACCTCTATTGAAATGTTTTTTTGTTTTTATAACCAGCATGATTATTTTTAATTCGCCCAAAAATAAGGATTACTGGACATTTTAAGTAGGTGAAAAATTCACCTTTTTTGGTGATCGAATTTTGTGCATCGGGATTCTGCCAAATTGTTGCCTCGTTAAGCCTACCACTTGACCAAGTTTGACTCGAACTTTGACCAAATATAACTTGAGCATACAAACTCGAATTTGTGTGTCGTTCACATCGTTAGAATCAGGAAGACGAGAACTATGATTTGGTTCTAGTTTCATCTCAATCTCAGGACTTTGATTTTTGAGATTTTCCATAGCCACTGCTGAATTTTGAGCGTGTCTGGAGCCACCTGGATCATTCCTCCCCACTGAAGAGATTTTGGTCCTCCAAAAGCATGAACATAATTTGCAATTGTTGTGTTAGATTATTTGCACCACAAGTGTCCTGACATGTCACCCTTCCTTCTCCTTCACCTTTGTCCTTCAGAGCCAGAAGTGATGAGCCAACACCTACATCCTTTGCAAACTTGTAGTCCATTTTTTCAAATTACATGCTAAATTACATGACCAACCATGACCCAAGCATCCCCATACTTTACAAAAATTTATAACACATACTCTTTGGTCAAGTTTACATCAGAATAGAAATCAATACCCTAGCTATCAATAAAAGGCCAAAACATCATTGTCGCTTTAATAAGTGATGAAAAACACATCATCAGCAACACATGATTTACAAGATGATGCCATGACAAGCTACCATATCTAGAAAAACCATCTCTCACTCATGAAAGTGAATAGGTCATCATCTCCCCGTGGCAGATTTTCTTGTCTAACAACCTTTCCAACTGGTTCCTGCAAGGGTGCTTTGTCCTTAAGACACTGCTCTAGATGGAGCCTCCAACATGTGGCCCTTTGATGAGCACCTCTATTGCAATGACTGCAAAAATCATTCTTCCTCCATACCTACTTAACTTGCTTCCTTCCCTGATGTTGAGAAAGCCTTTCATGCCTCATCCTTTTTCTTGCTACCATTTTCTTACAACACTAACCAACCAGATGCTTATGTAAACCACAAAAACTAAATGGTTTTCTACACCATGATTTATGTTCATCATTAACAACATGATTGTAATAAAAATGAACTCTAGCATACTGAGACTTGTTATACCTTTCTCGACTATCTCCATTTGAGTTCTGGTGATGAGAGCTTTCCTTAGCGCTTCCTCTATAATGTGCACTGTCATGGGAGGATGGTGATGTGTTCCCATCATTATATTTCCTTGATGGTTTCAACAATGTCTTGGAAGCTTCTGATAACTTTGAGCACTCCCCGTCAGTGTATCCCAAACCTGCAAATCGAGGTCTTTGTACCACCTTTAATGGTTGAGTCATCCCTTGTCCATTAACACCAAATCCTCCTCCTTTGTACCCCATCTTGGTAAGGAGTCTCATGCCAGTTCCTGAAATGGGTACCTCCATATTTCCAACATAAATAGTGTCATGTGAAAATGAAATTGGAGAATGATTAACACTGTTTACCTCAGTTGTCGATTCTGAAACAGGTGATGATGGTTTTGTTAAGCCTTCGTTGTGCTTCAACCTTTTCAAGGCCTCTTCCATGCCTCGTAGCTGAAGCTGCAATCTCTGCTTCTCCTCTATTTCTTCTCGTAGAAGTCTCCTCAATTCATATTATCTGCTTGAAGGCTCTGATTGATCTCCTCATCAGAATGATGAGAAAATGATGAAGAATTTGAATGTTCACTTGAGGGGGTAGATGGAGCATCGTCCTCTGCTCTTTCTTTGCCCCTTTCCTCTCTTGCCATTCTATTCTCATAATATTCATACATTATGTCCACCATGCATGCCATTCTGAGGAGGTCTTTGTAGAGATCTTTTTTTTTTCCAATTTCCCTTCTTGTTACACGTTCAATCTTGCATTTCACATCAGTGAGAAGACCGCTCTAATACCAAACTTGATCTAGATCTATTCAGTTACTGGAATTAACGAAGATATTTTACTTCTGTGATGTTAGCATAATTGCATATGAAAGAGCATGATAAACCACATGTGCATACTATAAAGAAGATGAAACATAATGACGACCATCAAATCAAAGAGCACAAACACATTGATAGCAGAGTTCACCCATTGTGGGTGATGTCTTTGGGCCTGGTGTCAAGAGTGGGGAGTCCACTTCATTAAATGATGCAAGATGATGATGAGTACATAATACATTCTTTGTCAGTACAAGGATAAATTCCTTCAACCAGAGTGGCATGTCTCTCCACGAGAAGTTATCAGGAACTCTCACTCATGTGGGAAAATTCCATCAATAAGAGTGGCATGTCTCTCCACGAGACATCCTCCTATAGGAATTCTCACTCAAATGGGTTCTCCTTTAGCATTACAAGCTAATAAAATCTCACATGATGTGGCATAAAAGTATCCCTCAACATAATGATAATCAGGGATCTTAACAATAAAAACATCATCTCAGAAAATCAAAGAAAAGCATGACATCAATGCATCATAGACCTCCACTTTTTGGGATGGCCGGAAAATGAAAAGTTCAGCTATTGAAACTGACATCACCACTAAATTCGTGTCATGAAATCGTGTCGAACGACAATAAAATTTTCCCCTTTCTGCCACCGTTAAATTCTGGACCCTCGGGCATCTTGAAGATTCCCCCAAAGATTCCTTCCTGAAGATGGCCGAAAAGTCTGCTGCTTGAATGAAGATTCTAAGAGTACCACTGCACTCCATGTGAAATTCTATGAAAAATGACTATAAAGTTGGCATAATTTTGTCTCTGTCAAAAATCAACCTCCATGGGAATCTTTTAGGTTCCATAAGATTCTCCAAATATTCCTTGTTGTTGGACGCTTTAATTTCTACTTCTCATATGAGGAAACGGACTGCACAGTTAGACTCCTAGCAAGAAAACATGTAAAAATGAATATAATCTTATCAAATTCTGACATTGGCATCTTTGGCCCTCTAAGGGAACCTTTACAACATCTTGGCATATTCCCCTGCTCATGGTTCCACACCTTTGATTCGCTCATGGTTTCGCCACTCCTCCATGCTCTCCCCTCGTAGACTGAATGGTTTGGTTTCTCATACATTGGTGTCGGTAGACAAAACAATGTGAGGCCCTATGGGCCATTGGTGGAAGCTGAGAATAGGTCAACGGAAGTCTGAGGTTCCAACTCCCCGCTCGACCAAAATATATGTTGGTTAAAAAAAATTTGGCAGATTTTTTTGGTCAAATTTTTATTTTGGTAGCCATCGACGGTTATGACAAGTCTCGCGGTCAATATATATGTGGCATTTGTTGGAACCACCTGGGAGGCAGGCCAACCCCACCGAGTTGGGCAGGTTCAAGCCCTGCCAGTTCCATTGTGTATTATATATGGTATGGAATGGTTGGGGGGTTTGGTGGCCCATCAACCATTTTTGGCATTATATATATATATATATATATATATATATATATATATATATATATATATATATATATATATATATACCACGTTGGTGAGGGTGACAGCCCGTCACCCCTATTTTAATATTTTTTTTGTTTTTATAACCAACATGATTATTTTTAATTCACTTGAAAATAAGGGTTACTAAACATTTTGAGTAGGCGAAAAATTTTCCATTTCCAGTGACCGGACTCCATGTGTCGGGATTCTCCCAAATTGTTGCCTCATTAAGCCTGCCACCTGGCCAAGTTTGACCCGAACTTTGACTAGCTGTAACTTGAGCATACAAACTTGGATTTGAGTGTTGTTCACATCGTTGGAATTAGGGAAACGAGCAATACTATTTGGTTCTAGTTTCATCTAAATCTGAGGACTTTGATGTTTGAGCTTTTCCATAGAATAATGGTACTATTTTGTTGAGGTGTATACCTTGCTGTAAATTGCTTGTGAATGCCATGCTCCCTGCGGAAATAAAGGAAGTCATTTGAGATGTATTCTCCACCTCTATTAGTCCTCAAAAATTTGATGTAATGTCCACTTTTCTTCTCAACAAGTTCTTTAAATTGATGGAAGAACTTAAACACTTTACTTTTCTTTTTTAAGAAGTAGACCCATGTCTTCCTTGTGTAATCATCTATGAATGTTAAAAAATAATAACTGCCACAAATTGGTGCCTACATTGGTCCACATAAATATGAATGGACAATCTCCAAGGGTTCCTTTGCCCTTATTGACTTTTCTATTGTAAATGATTCTCTATGTTGTTTGCCCAAGATGTATCTTACACATAAGTTGTCTGTTTTTTCTATGAGTGGAAATCCCTTCACCATATCTTTCGTATGCAGCAAATTTAAACCTCCAAAATTAAGATGACAAAATCTTAAATGCCACAACCATTTTTAATCTTTTACCTTTGGTTGAAAATTTGTTTGTGTAACAGAAGTTGTCTATGTAACAACAACTACCTTTCTTTCATCTTGTGAATACATTGACAGTTGTGCTTGTGGACCTTCTTCCAAATTTGGTTTTATCTTGAGGGGAAACATCCTGTTTATTTTCATTTGCACTTTTGCAGTTAGTTGTTTGCCTAGAAAATTATCCAATATTGTGCATTCACCATTTTTGAAAAAGACTTTGTAGTCCTTTTGCATGAGTTTTCCAATTCTTATCAAGTTGTGTTTCAAACCAGGGACAAAATATACATATGAAATATACTTCTTCTCCCCCTTCTTTGTTAGAATGTTGACTCTTCCTTTGCCCATAACAAACACTTTATTATTTGTCCCTAATTTCACTTCATATTTCACACTTTCATCTAGATTGGAAAACATTTCTATGTTCCCTGTCATGTGGCTGTTGCACCTTGAATATAGAAGCCATACATCTTTCCGCTTTTCTTGTGCTAAATTGAAAACTAACAAAATGTTGTCTTGGTTCTAATTTTCCTTTGTGAAAATTACATTTGGTTTATTATTAATATCATGTTGCTTCTTCCTACATTCATTTGTATAATGTCCATACTTCTTACAATAATAAGATTGAACTTGAGATTTATCATACCTCTGACCTTGTGCTTGATTTTAGCTTAGACATTGACTTGGATTATGATTGTTGCCTCTTCCACTTGAGCTTGAAGGGCTGCTTCTTCCACCACTGTGAGGAATTCTTCCTCTTCCTCTTGCATTTAATATTCCTCTGCCTCTACCTTGACCAATGGAAAATTGTGTCTTGAAGGCATGCTCCAATGAAGTATTTGATGTTCTATTCAACCTATGCTCATGAGAAATCAGTGATTCTTGAAGCTCATCCACTAAAAATTGTGAGAGATCCATTGTCTCTTCTATGGTCACAACAATAGGGTAAATCTTAATGGAAAAATTCTTAAAACTTTCTCAAATATCCTCCTATGTTCAAATGTCTTACCATGAGACCTGATTTGAGTGACCAGTCCAATAACTTGTGTGAAAAATGAGTCTATATTCTCAAACTCCATCATAAAAATTATCTCAAAATCTCTTCTTAGCATTTGTAGCTTAACTGTCTTCACCTTTTCCATTCCTTGATATTTTTTGTTGAGAATATCCCATGATTTCTTGGACTTTGTTTTTGTTGTAATCCTTGGAAATATGCTCTCATGGATTACTTGAAAGATGTAGAAGAGGGCTTCCGAGTCCTTCTTCCTATTGATTCTCAACAAATAATTTTTTGCTTGTGACAAAGCATTTTATTTTTTTTCATCTGCTGGTTCTTTGAACCCATTCTCTACCAAATCCCAAATATCTTGAGAAGAAAACATGGCCTTCATTGTGATAGCCCAATAGTCATAATTTTTTCCATTGAACTAAGGTATTTGTGTATTGGTCAAGCTTGTGCTTAATGTTGCTGCCATATTTAACTATTAAACAAAAACTTCTTGAACTTGCTCTGATACCACTTGAAGAAAAAAAAAAGGACCAAAACATAGTGCTCTGATACCACTGCTTGTTTTAAAGGCAGTGAAGAAAACCAAGAAATTTATGTGCACTATTTCACTACACAATAACAACACAACATACAACTCAGAACAACAACATAGTAGAACTGAGTAACAACATGGGACACGTAGTAGAACTAGAAATATAACTCTTTGATTGAGCTTGCAAACTAAAATACTTTATATTGAAATTTTATGAACAATTACAAAACTAAAACAAGGACTTCAACTCATTCACTGCTATGAAAAACTGAAATTTTACACATTTAAACAACACTCTGGTTATGTGTTGTAACAGACTATATCAGCTTGTGAAACTACTCACTGTAATTCTTCCTTCTTGTCTGCAAACCTTCAGTCCCCAATGAAAGATTCACTATTACTCTAGAACTTCACTCAACTCCTAAACACATCAAAATACTTGTGTTGTTACATTAATATAGAAAATTTGGAAACTTCAAGGCTTGTGTGGTGGAATTAACTTTCTCATAAAAGGGCACAAAAAAAAGCAAAGTTATGGTGGTGAGTTGCTTAAATTAATTTTTTGTAGTTTCATTTACTGCGTAGTAACAACTTGGCTTAACAACCACCAACTTTGTGTCCTTGGGCTTCCACAAAATTAATTTGAAATTCCTTCAGCTGATACAGAAAATATGCTTGTGTACTTTCTGAGATTGGATGTTGTCAGTCATTAAATGCGGTTGTTGGGAGTAATTTTCAAACACACTGTATGCTTCATTGTCTTCAATGACTCCTGAAGAAGTAAAATTCATAGAGAGCCTTTTGAAATCAATGCAAGGAAGATCGTTAAAGAATACTTGGAACTTGGGAGCAAGAATTCCAATGAATGAATACTTGACTTTGAGAGACTTGGCAACAAAGCATTGGGTCCTGAGGGACAACCCAACTCTCTAATGCAAAATGTATTGCCTTCTATGAACTTCATCTATAAAATGCATTCCTCCAATATAAGGTCTATGAGTTTGCATGCACTCTTCTGCAATTCATTAGAATGTTAAATAAAATAAGTCTCGGTTGTAGGATATGTCTTGCAATTTGTCATTACCCATACTCATGATTCGCCTACAATAAGGTATGGCCTACAACACGAGTAAATAACATATTGCATAAAATAACTAAGTCTTTGTTGGATGATGTCGCCTACAATTAGCCATTACACTCACTTGCGATTACATCGATCCCTGCATTCCTCAAATCTTTTAATGCATCTGTGTTACCACATGGCTTGAGGATTGAACAAAAAAATATGGCGCTCCATCGCTCAAACCTGATTAATATTTTAATCTGATCGTATCGCTGGTGCTCCATGGCTCAAACCCTAGGCATAAACTATTACTCCACACAAATCAAATCCTCTGGTCAAAAAACTAAAATCCTTGGAAAGAGGAATCAAATCGGCTAGCCAAAAAACTTGGGAAGTGAAATTGAATTTATGAATTCATTTCATGGTTGTGAAATAAGGTATCATTAAGGTCGATCGTTATGGGTTTCCATGAAGGGAAAATAATGTGTTATCAATTGTTTGGATTTTAGACAAGCGTTATTTATTCATTTAATGCATAATCAATTATCTGGATTTTTGACAACCCTCATTTATTCAATTTGATCCAAGTGTAATATTCTAGTAGAAAATCAAACTTTTTTTTAAGTCTTTCACTTCTTTTTTTTAAGGATGATAGGTGGCAATTAACAAATAATATAGTAAATTTATAATCAAGTTTTTTACATTTTTTATTTAATCATATTTTAATGGTTTTCATCATGTGATTAGCATATTTAAATTTACACCATCCTATTAAAATTTGTAAATAAGGAAAAAAATATTAAAGTGCCCAATTCCAATAGGGGGGCGTTTATCAACATAATTATTATAATATCTTATAGTTTAACCTAAAATTTATGACAAATAAAAGTAAATACATAATACTAATATCGACATTGCCACAATGAAATTTATTCATCATCAATTCACAATAAAGCTTGCTTGAAAACAAGAGGCATTTTGATTTTTTTGAAGAATCCAGTGTAACAGGTAGTGTCGCATGATAGCTCAAGATGGATTGAAATTAGCTATCAATTTTTTCATCGGTCGCCACCAAGGATGGTTATCAGAGATTGGAGCCATTTTCTCTTATTGGCATCATGGTTAGGGATATTTTATATGGATGGTTTGGGATTTTTACTGAAAAGTCTATTTTGGACTTGTACTTTTGAAATGATTTTTAAATGAATATATATATATATATATATATATAGTTTCAAGCTATGGTTATGGTTACATATGTGCAATATCAAGCTGATATATACAAACATTTGATTGTTTTAGACTATGAGAATGCCATCAACATCTATGGAATTATAACTTTTTTGCTATAAAATGTAATACAATGGTTTTTTTCCTTGAAAAAAGGCAATTTGATTACATGTTCTAAATTGGAAGTAGGTAGTCCTAGGTTTGACACATTTATAATCCCTTATGTCATGTCCTATGAGGTTAAATTTGTAGTAATTTTTGGGGAGAGCGCTAAGTTGGCAGTATACAAACAAACCCACCCATCGATTCACCAATTAAGGTTGAGTTAAAAACCTTATTAAATGTTTTTTTAAATGAATATATATTTAACTTATATATTAATTATTATATTATTATATTATTATTATTATTATTAAGTCATAATTCAGTTAATTATTATGATTTTTTAATATTAGCAATATTATAATATATATAGTGAAATATTTAGATACTTACTATGGATTAATACTTCCTATAGATTTACAAATAAAAATAAGATATTGCATTAAATTTATAACTCAAATAAAACAAAATTATCTTAAATAATAAAAATAGTTACACGTTCTTAACATTGTAATGTTCACTTCTTCAAATTACTTACTTCTTTGATATAATATTTGAATGTGTGTTGTCCGTGTTTGATAGTTAAGATGGTTGGGAAGAAAGAAATTATGTGACATGTTTAAGCCTTCTAATAAGTCTAAAACTAGCAATTGCACTAAGAGGTGCAAAGGAACGTCGAAATCTCGAGAAGGTGGTGGTTAAGCTAAGTTGTTACTGCGAAGTGAATGAAACTGCTAAAAATTAATTTAAGTAACTCACCACCATAAATTTGCTTTTATTTTTTGTCTTTTTATAAAAAAGTTAATTCCACCACATAAGTCTTGAAGTTTCTAGATTTTCTATATTAATGTAACATCGTAAGTCTTTTGATGTGCTGAGTAGTTGACTGAAGTTTTAGAGTAGCAGTGAATATTTCACAGGGGATTGAAGGTCTGCAGACAAGAAGGAACAATTACAGTGAGTAGTTTCACAAGATGATATAGTTTGTTACAACACATAATTAGAGTGTTGTTAAAGTGTGTAAAATTTGTGTTTTTGAGAGGAAATGATTTGGAAAGGTGTTTGAAGTGATCTAGACTCAGAGCTCACGCTCACCACTTTACCCTCAGAGCTCACCACTTTACCCTCTAAGGTGTTTGGTAATCACTTTAGCTCCAAGGTGTTTTCTTATGATTACCATTGTACGTTTTTAAAACGATGATAAAAACTTCTATACAGTTCACAAGTAGACCCTTTAATGTGTTTTCTCATCACTTTACCTTCGAAAAGGTTTGCATGTGATTATCACTCTATACTTTTTTATAATTATGATAATAACTTGTGTATAGTTAACATTACATTGTCAGTTGTCTATAATCTTGGTAATTTTTAGAAAATAGTTTAGGTTTATGATCATTTTACCTAGTCACTTGTGGATACTCTACTCTAGACAATGTCGTCTTTAAATAGTCTCTTAGAAAAAAAGAAAATTCAGATACATTATTTTTGTGAATTATTTTTTTGAAATGTGAAAGATTATATTTGTAAATAAATTATTCGTTTCTATTTCTGAAAGCTTGACGACATTGTTCTTTTGCAATTTCATCTTAGATTGCATGCTATTATCATAAATATAGTTAATTTCACATACTCGCATGTGGATACTTGTGTCCCATGAACTAAACTGTTTGAATAATAACAAGAAAATGCCTTATTGTTTGCACTTGTAGTGCTTAAACGATTTAAATTATTTTTGATGTACGCTTCTAATAATACTATTTAAATTCATAAATTAAGGTTTACTGCATGTAGCACTTGAAAGGTTTTTAACTTATGCATCAATGCGTCAGATAAAAAAATCTAGAGAAGCATTAGACTAAGACTATCTTAGAATATTAGGTTCAGATTTGCATTTGGGTTGTTCCCGTTTTGCTTTGCCGGTTTTTTTCTCTCCATTAATATAATGAAATTACAAGCACATGTTCTATTTGGAATGGTTTTTTATTTTACAGGGCTGCTTATCCAATTTCCTGACGTCCTAGCTTTTACGTTATAGTTATATTTTGTATATTGTGTTTTTTTATATATATAATCATTTGCTTCATGTTTTTTTTAATAAGGTATATTTTTCTTTTTAAGGAAAAAATATAATATAAATAATAAACTACAAATTCATATTTAATTTTATGTCTATGTTTCACAACAGGCATATCGTGGTATTGACTTGTCCATATGTAGCGCTGCAAAGACATACAACAACCAAAAAGAGAAAAAGGATGAAATGATAGCAGGTCCCTTTTGGTGGCTTGTTTTTGCTTTTCTCAGATGATGAGCAGTATTGCAGCAAGGATGCTACAACTCCTAGCCTACCAGCTTTACTTATCAACCCAGGGTTCGTACAAACTTGGAGGTGACAGTGCTATATGCACAAGTAGAAGTGGAGGTCCTGCCTATTGTCACTTGTTCATTTGGTAAGAGACCCCAGGGGTTCCAAGCCAAATTTCTATAGAGTCAGAAGAAGCTTGATTATTTGATGGAAGAAGAGAAAATCTATTCTAAGAGAGCTACTCTACTGTAGTGATGAAGAAAACAACATGTAATGCTAAATCACACCATACCCTAATTAACCATTTAAACAGCTATGCTAAGCATAATTGCTAAATCAAACACTATCCTAATGCTGCTATCTAAGTTACAGAAGTAAAGAGCATCAAACCAAACTAAGGTGTAAGCAAGGAAACTAAACTAAATCTGTTTTCATTTTCTTGGTTTTTTGATGATCGGATGGTGTTAGGGTCCAATTGAATAACCAAATCGAAGCTCAGAAGTGGCAGCGTTTAAATGATATGCAGAACAAATTTCGGGAAGGAGTCAAGTGGGAAAGCAATCGAAGATCGAAATCAGTGAAGGGAGGACGTAATGAAGCAGTAGTGCATAGGAACCATCAGATCGATCAGCGAACAGTAAAAATGGAAGATGAGCGGCGAAGATCTTATTGCAGGAGATTACATTAATATATGGACGAATAGGATTAACAGAAGACAAATGGAGGAGATCTTCTCACGGGAGATTCAGTCAAAAGATGGATGGATCGATCAATGAACAAGGTTAACGAAAGATGAGCGACGAAGATCTTATCGCGGAAATTTAAGTGAATAGATGGATGGGTAGGATTAACGGAAGATGAGCAGCAAAGATCTTATCGCAAAGACTTAAGTTAATAGATGGACGAACAGGATTAACGGAGGATGAGCACCGAAGATCTTATCGCAGGAAAAAACGTGTGGAATGATGGAGTGAGTTTTCGTAGGTGGTAAGCAATTTCTCGCACGCCCTCAAAGCTGTAAGCTGTATTTCTAATTTTCATGTGATTAGCCTAAGTGAGTGACACGTAGCACGGAAAAACCACTTTTCTCACGTGCTATTGGTCAGATATCGGCTGTGCAAGAATTCGTGAGATTGCGCGATATCTGTTGGATCATGAGGGATTGATCAATGGTGGAGATCAACCAAGCTAGTTGGTGATCGGGTCATGCGATAGCCGTTGGATCAAGGGCGCGACAGATTGACGGTGGAGATTTGGAGCGCATAAAGTAGGTGGAAGAATTCACGATAGCCGTTGGATTAAGCTAAACAGATCGACAGTGGGGATCTGGAGCACATAAAGTCAAGCGTTGAAATGAATTGGATGGTGATTGGTCAGGTCTGTTGTGGATCAAACGATAACGAAATCTATGGGTATAATCTAATCAAGACGTGTTTTTATTAGCTTCCATTTAAGCATCTCACGCTGAAGGAAATGAGCATATGCACAAAAATTGATGGAAAAAGATGGAAATGAAATGAACCACGTACTGAATCAAGACAAAAAACTTCATGCAAGAATTCCTGGCTAACCTGCTAATTGAAAGAAGGCACAAATGGAAGCAAACTAAAACACCACTGATCTACTCTACATTGTTGTAATGGAAATGCGGCTACTTAAGCAAATGAAAAATTAAACCATGACTCTATGCAAGCATACATGTACAATAAATAGGAGCTTTGATTGCTAGGTTTGGGCCCTAACCCAAGAGCTTCAGCCCTTTAAGTTAACTCAGTGATGGCTCAGAACAAAACTCATTCTTATTATAAAAAACAATGGATTACATCAAAAACTGTCACAAGTCTTGCAACTCGAAAATAGAGTAAAGTTTTACAATCAAAAGTCTGAATCCTACTGAGGTCCTGGGCCTCTCTACTTATGCATCTGAACTCTCCAACGAATTCCTTAAAATTAGGGAGGCTCGGCTCCCAAACTCGAGATAAACTGGTTCTTTGACTTTCACTTGCTTAGCTGCCTTCTAGTCCTCATGATTTCGCTGTTTGCACTTCAAGCTGATGGAGAAATATTCAAATGGGGGGTAGTAAATGAGGAGGATTTACCTCCTATAATTCCTCTCGCTTGTCCCATTCGAGTTTTGACCAAGGCCTTTACCAAAATTCCTTGCTTTTATTCTTTAATCCTTCATTGAATGCACATTAGAACACAAAGCAAAATATCCAACTCTAACTCATCTCATAAACAAAATTTAATCAAAAGTATGCAATAAGTTGTGAGAATAGTTGGTTTGACCAAGCTAGGAGGTGAATTAAGGCCCATATAATTACCTAATTATGAGGCTCATCATCACCCCCCGACTAACAGTGTTGCTCATCCTCTGAGCAACTTAGTTAATGTCCATGTCCTTCATGGCTCTGGTAGCCTCTCTGACATCCCATGCTTCTACTGTGGTTTCTTCTTCTTGTTCATAGAAGCTTGCTTTCCTTTCTACTTCTTCCCACTGTCTCTTTTCCTCTTCTTCTTTCTCCCTTCTAGCATCGCTAAGAGTAGTGGTGGATTGAGTTTTAGGCCTATCCAATTGACCTTCAACCTTTGCATTGATTGCTTATACATTGGTGCCCTGTTGAGTGCCTCTCTCAACCTTTGAGGGGAGTGATATACTCTGATCTTCAAGCTGTGTGGCAGTGTGTTCCATCTCCTTGAGCAGGCATGTATACTATCGTATCCTAACAGCCTAAACATATCCTCAAAATTTGAAATTGTTTTCTCTTGGGAAGTAAGATATCTAGGTGCCAACTGAGGATCACTTGCAATTAGATTATGATTGCTGATTAGGGCCCTGGGATTTGATTGTTTAGCTCTGATGAAAAGAGGTTCATTTTTCTCTCTGGTTAATATTCTTTTCATCTCTGCAGCCCTTGACTCCTCATGGTTCATCCATGATGCCAAATCCATTAATTGTAGATCTCCTATCTTGGCATTAGGATCCCAAACATTCATGTCTGTGAGGGCGATGTTGTGCAAGTAAAACAACCATTTTGGCCCTATCCTCTAGTGTACTTTGATCACAAAGATCAATAAACTGTCTGTAGTCTTGAAATGGCATTGTGCCCCTTTGTGTTAATGTTTTAATCTCAAATTGCAGCCATTGTTCTCTAAGGTAAAGAGCATGGGATTTAGCTGGCATCCTACACTAGATGGCCTCTAAGGAGAGGCTAGCCATACATGCTAGTTGGTTTTCCCTTTCCTACAGCTGTCCTCTCAGCCATGCATTTTCCTTCTCAAGTTGATCTCTCAATAGTGTTTCTCTGTCCCTTGGTGTAGGCGAATCTTCAATCTCAATAGGGATTCTTGTTGATATTTGTGGCTTCCCTTGTTTGATTCTTGTGCTCTTTCTTGTTCTGCAATATAGAGGGGTTTTCCTCCTTCTTTTCCCTTTTTGCATAATTGGGGTGTTGAGAGGAGTGAAGGTAGCTGCTGCCTCCCTCTCAAGGGCCTCTGGAGACACCCTAGGTGACTCCTCCTTGTGTTCTTCCCCTTCTGTTTCAATGTCTTCTTCCTCTCTATTTTTCTTATCTTCTTCCTCTTGTTGTTCTTTCTCATCTCCATTAGTTCCTTCCTTCATTTCCTCCTTTGTTTCAGCAACATCCTTATTCTCTTCTCCCCCTTCTTCTTCTGCTTCATCATGTTCCTCTGTATTAGTTTCTTCTTCATCCATCTCATCCCCATCTAGCTCTATATATTATTCTTCTTGTTTTGCCTCCTCCTCACTGACAGAAGGACTAACATCATAGGTGAGGGTTTTGATGTCATCCTCTGCTGGTAAGTCTTTGAAGACTGACCATGTTATAGGGATCCTGAGGTTTTGGAGGGAATCCTCAATGAGGATCTTGATCTTCCCATGGTGAGCCAATTGTTGGGGATTCCCTTCCTTTACTTTGTTGCTGGAGTTTATTAGTGATTGCATCAAGAAATAGGGTATGCTGAGTCTTTGGTGAACTGGTGTTTCTACCCCAAATCTTAATTCTTCAAGCATCCTAAAATGGTAGCCATAAACAACACTATATCTACCCTCACATGAGATATATTTGATGAGTTGGTAACCTACCTCACTCCATGGGTATGGAAGATTGTCCCTTCTTACTCCATTTTTATCCTTTGTGGGTTCTTCACCTTCTAAAAAGAATTTCCTTTTTGCCACCTGACTGTCTGCTTTGTCTTCTTTTCTCCATGGAATTCCTAGGGGAAGTGTGGTGACCCTACTGATGAGCTCTAGGGTGAGATCTATAGTGAGCCCTCTAACTATAATAGTGGCATGGATTCTGTTGTGTGGAGTGAGGGAATGAGCAAATTCTTGAGCCACCTCATCATCATACCCTGTGAATTTTTCGAAAAACCCCATCCATTGGTGTCTTATAAAGATTTCAAGCACTTGGGGGTGTTGTTGTATCCTCACAGTGTTTGTGGGTTCTCTCCTATTAAACCCTCCTGTCATCTTGCTTGTGAGGCTTGAGGAGGAAATGAGAGGTTTGACATAAGAATTTTAAATTCAGGAGAAAACAGAGTTTCCTGTGTATGTAATTCATATCCCACAGTTGTTATATCCACTAGCTTTTAGAGCATTTCTAGTTTATTTGCTTGTAAATGGGGATGGATTTTTAGATCCTACCTCTTTAGAATGGCGGAAGTGGAAAATTCTCATGATATTTCATCTTGAACCCTTCTCTGCCTATCCTGTAGACTGCCTTTGTGTATCCTGTAGACTACTCCTGTAGATTGTTCCTGTGCATGCTCCTGTAGAAATTATTTTGCAGAATGAAGGATCCTTGCTTCCGGTGGGTGGCCAGAGTTACGAGAGTGACTTGAGTGAGGGAGTTTCGAGGAGGTGGAATGCATGAATGCATGAAGACAATGTTTTGTTTCCCATTCCTCGTAATCAGCTCCCACCTCGTAGATCCGTAGTTAACCACTCCTTGTCCTACTCCTCCTTTGTCTTTGAGTTGACTACAGCCATGTGTGAGAGGACACCCGGTTTTGTATGTAATCACTGAATGGAGGTGGCCAAGTTAACTGCCCATCTTTTCACTTATAAACCAACTACCTCATAAACTTTACAACTTTTGATCAAATTATGCATGAGTGAGTGAGCGGGATAATTACCTGTGGTCTCGATGCCATGTTGCAGTTGTCGAATATCAGATGTGTTGCATTGTTTATTTGCTGCATGGTCATTCTTCTTCCTCCTTTGCTATTTTTTGTCTGCTATCTGCTGTCTAGATCATCTTAGTGGAGACCTGTAGCTGATGATTGATATTCTATGGGATAGGCTGCTACAGGACCTAACCAACTTACCATTCACCCTCGGATTGCTTCCTGTGGGTTTTCAGGGTATCTTGTAGGAATACAGGAGATCCTGTAGGAATACAAGGGATCCTGTAGCAACACAGTCTTCACTTGAATTGAAGTAATGAAGTGAAAAAATAATGGAATTGATGGAGGGATGCATGGTAAGGAGTGGAGGAGATGAATATATGTGAGGAAGGGTTGCCTTTGGATCTTCTCTTTGCTCCTTGATTGTCTTTCTTGCCCACCTGTAAATAACAATTATGTCTTTTTTCTCTTTTTTTTTGAAAAACACCTAGGTTGCCTCAACGAGGTTTTCACCCTAGATGTTTTCCCTGGGTGCCTCAAGGAAGGTTTTCACCCAGGGATCTTATTATTCTTTTTTCATTTTTTTTTCATCATTGGGCCGCCTCATGAGGTTTTCAACCCAAATATGGGACTCAGGCGCCTCAGGGATTTTTTCACTTGAATCCTTATTCTTTATTCTTTTTTCAGTGACCTGATGAGGGAGGAGCTGGAACTTGCTCCACCATCATCACTGTCTTATTGATATTGTCAATGAATTCTTGTTTTGATAAAGGCCTCTTGTACATTTTCATTGGTGTCCATTAACAAGCAATGGAATGGCTTCTTCATCTATAGTTCTGATTTGCACTGAACCATTATCATGGCATATTTCCACCACATAAAGTCTAAGCCATATTGTCCTTAGCTTGCCCTTGAATTCTTTATACCTAGAATCATATAACAATGCCCAATCGCCCTCTTGAAATTGCTTCTCTTTAATATGTCTATCATGCTAGATCTTTCTCTAAAGCTGAACTATATCCGTATGTAGGAGGGCCTACATTTTGAATTCATCCAAGCCATTCAAATGGAACAATCTTTCTTTCTGTGCATGACTGAGATCCAAATCTAGTTGGGCTGCCATCCTCAATGTGTTATATTCAAACTCAATAGACAGCAAAGCATTTTTCCCATAGACCTGCTCATAGGGTGTAAATCCAATGGTGGTCTTC
Source organism: Pinus tabuliformis (assembly GCA_031772625.1). NCBI lineage: Eukaryota > Viridiplantae > Streptophyta > Pinopsida > Pinales > Pinaceae > Pinus > Pinus tabuliformis. The sequence goes on along the minus strand of CM062819.1, from coordinate 1,562,572,764 downwards.
CATTTTGTATTATAGGCCCAGGTGGCCTCAAATAGTCTCTCTGCCCAATCCTTCCTGCTTTTTCTCACTACCTTGGTTAAGATGTTTTCTAGTGCCCTGTTGGTCACCTCCAGTTTCCCATTAGCTTGTGGATGATAAGGAGTGGAGGTCCTATGCTTGATTTTGTGATGGCTAAGCAGTTCTTCAATCATGTTGGAGGTAAACTGGTTGCCTTGGTCTGTGACTATCTCTCTAGGTTACCCAAATTTGTAGAATACATTCTCCCTTAGGAACTCAACCACCTTCTCTTCTATTTCTGCCTTAATCGCCTTTGTTTCATCCCACTTAGTCAAATAATCAGTGCACACAATAATGTATTGTTTTTGCTTTGAAGGAGGGTTTATAGTCCCAATGAAGTCCATGTCCCACTTGTCAAATAGCTCGAAATTCACTTGAGGTTGTAGGGGCATCTCATCTCTTGGAGTAGGCTTTCCCATCCGCTAGCACCGATCACACTGACTAACGTACTTTTTCACATACTAATGAAGAGTGGGCCATAAAAGCTCGCTTGTAACAATTTGAATGTTGTCCGCTTTGCTACAAAGTGACCTCCACAAGGCCCATCATGACAGGTCAAAAGGATTGTAAAAAATTCCTTTTCCCTTACACACCTTCTCAAGATTTGATCTGGGCCAAGTTTGAAAATATTGCCCCCAATCCAGGTGAAGGGGGTGCTTTTCCTGACTATCTTGCTCTTTTCTTTGGAGGGCAAGTTTGGTGGGAACTGTGTTGATACCAAATAGTTTTCTATATCAGAAAACCATGGGGAGAGAACTGAAATAGCAAACAAATGCTCATCTGGTAACTGGTCATCCACCATTCCTTCTTCACCTACAGGTAGATTCATCCTAGATAGAAAGTCTGCAACAACATTTTCCTTACCAGGCTTATCAACAATAGTTATATCAAACTGCAGTAACAAAAGCAACCATATTATAATTCTAGCATTCACATCTGGTTTGTTCATTAAATATTTGATTGTAGCGTGGTCAGTATGCACAAATGTTTGCTAGCTTATAATGTAATGCCTAAATTTGTTTAATGAATGCACAACCGCTGGGAGTTCCTTTTCAGTCACAATATAATTTAGCTCAGCCTTTGACAGGTTCTTACTGATAAAATAGATGGCATAGGGCAATTTCTCCTCTACCTGACCTAAGGCTGCTCCTATGGCTTTGTGTGAGGCATCAACATGAATATCAAAAGGGAGGGCCTAGTTTGGGCCTCGAAGAATTTGCGCAGTGGTCAACTTACCCTTTAAAATGTTTAAGGCCTCTTGACAACTTTTTGACCATATAAACTCTGAATCTTTAGACAACAACCCAAATAAAGGAGAGACCAACTTGTTGAAGTCCTTTTTGAACCTTTGGTAGTATCCAGCTAACCGCAAGAAACTCCTGACATCCCTCTGATTTTGAGGAGGTGGGACCCTTTGGATGATTGCTATTTTGTTTGGGTCCACCTGCAGTCCTTGCTGAGATATTGAATGACCTAGCATGGTCCCTTCAGTCATTAAGAATTCAAATTTTTTCTAGACTGAGAGACAAGTTAATTTAAATGCATTTGTGCAATACTTTTCCTAGGTTATTCAGGGCTTCTTGGAAATCACAGCCATAAGGTGTAAAATCATCCATATAGATTTCCACTACATCATGTACTAATTCGAAAAAAATACTCAAGACTGCTCTCTGGAAAGTGGTAGGAGCATTGCATAGGCCAAAAGGAAGGACCCTATAGGAAAAAGTACCCCAAGGACAGGTGAATGTGGTCTTATCCTGGTCTTCTGGGCAGATTTGGATTTGGTTGTACCCACTGAATCCATCTAGGAAAGAGAAAAACTTCTTCCCTACCAGGCCATCTAGCACTTGGTCAATGAAGGGTAGGGGAAAATGATCCTTCTTTGTGGCTTTGTTCAATTCCTTGTAATCTACACAAATCCTCCACTTACCATTTTTCTTGGGAACTAACACTAAAGGAGAGACCAACTCATTATCGAAGATAGGGTAAATGAATCCCGCATCTAGCAGTTTTTGTAGTTCTTCTTTGACTATATCCTTAAGAGCTAGATTCATCTTCCTTTGTGGTTTTTAGACTGGCTTGCAACCTTCTTTGATGTATATGTGGTGAGTACACACTAAGGGGTGTACTCCCTTCATTTCCTTGTAACTCCAAGCGAAGGCTTCTAGGTTTTCTCTCAACATGTTGCATAGATTTTCTTCTTCAAGAGTAGAAAGAGATGGATTAATTTTCAAAGCTTTCTCTGGGCCAAATTCTATGGTTTTGACACGAATTGGGTTGGAATTGGCCAAGAATAAGTCAATTGGATGATTTTTTTGGGTTTCCTTTACTTATTCTTCTAATGGTAACAAACTAGGAGTTGGACTTTGGAGCAGGTGTTCAATTAACTCATCCTCATCTTGCTGTCCTCTTCCTATGGTTGCTAATAAAGCATAAAGTTGGGTGGAATAAACCTTATCTTCTTCCTCCTCTTCCAATCATAAAGGTAAATCATGCTCTAGAGAAGGTTGAGCAGGAGGGTATAGGACTAAATATTTGGACATATGCCCATTCTTGATGGTCATATTCCTAGCTCTGCCGCTAGTGTAAGCATCAACTGTGGCCAACCGTGGCCTCCCAAGGATGAGAGGGTAACCAGTAAGCTTAGCCTTAGGCTGGAGAACTAGAAAATCTGCAGGGTACTCCCGGGAGTCAATGGAGACAATCACATCCTCCACAATTCCCTCAGGGGTGACTGTGGAACGGTCTGCAAGTTGCAGAATTGTTGTGGCCTTCCTTAATGACCCTTGGAGGTTGAGCTTGAGCATAGTGTCCTTGGTCATCACATTAATGGCAGCTCCAAGATCAATCAGAGTGTGTGGGACAATGGTGCCATTGATGTGCACATCTACTTTAGGGCTTCCAAGGTTCAAATATTTCAAACATATTACTTGCCCTAGCATTAAGTCAGACAGCTGCCCAATGACATTAATGGTAGGGGCATCCATTTTTCTTCTTCCTGGATGCTTGAAGCATTTCTCCTTAATCAACTTATTGTAAATGGGATTATCTTTTATTGCCTGGAGAAGGGGTATCTTTACACATAGATTTTTCAATTCTTCCAGAAGTTCAGTTTCTTCTGGGGTAGGCTGGAGTGGTTGGGCTAATCTCTCAGGAAAGGGTGGATTTACTTTAAGGTTTCTTTCCTCTCTTTCTTCCTCCACCTCCCTATCTGGAGAGGGAGGTTGGTTATCTGGGAGAATTCTCCCAGAACTTAGGTTGATCTCTTGGATTTCTACAACATAAGCTGGGTATGATGTCTCTCCACTGTACACTTGTTGAGCCGGCCTATTGTTTAGGTTCGGATTTGGCTGGGCAGGCATCTAGGGTTGCTTGGGTGGAGCAAAGTGTAGAAGTTGTGGTTGGGTATGTGGTGGAGGCAATAGAGATGGAGCATTGTTGTATTGGGGCCTCCACCCCTGGAGTGGGGTATTCCACTGAGGTTGTGGCATAATGTAAGGTTGAAATGACCGGCTGGCTGGTTGGGGATGATATTGAGATGCATAGGACCAAGGAGGGGGCATAGACCAGGAAGGATGAGCAGGGGGTCCCCAAGAAGGTATAGCTGTGGTTTGGTTGGGATTGTAATATGCATGGGATGACCCTTGCATACCCTACTGGTATGGTCTAGGCCCAGGAGGTCTCCTTTAGTTGATGTAGCAAAGATGCTCAGTGACCCCTTCAGCTCCTTGATATATAGCTTTGAGTCCGGGTAAAGAAGGGCACTTGCCTCTCGAGTGGTTTTCTTCACAGACCGAGCAAATCTCAATGCAGTTCAATGGACGTTCGTTCCTAGGATGCCTCCTGGTACATCTAGGGCAAAATATGGCCAAGGCTCTCTCTGCTTCCTCTTGCTTCCTTTTGATATTCATGGTGTCCAATTGCAAGGCAAGGGTTTGCATCATCTCACTTTTGAAATCTTCCAGTGTATTTTCAATTTCACCCTTGATGGATGAGTTGGAAGATGATGTACTGGCCATAGGTTGACTACTCCTACCCTTTTTCCTGGCTGCCCTAGAATGGTTTCTAAAGATAGTATTGATATCCTCATAGGGTAATTAGTAGATATCCCTTACTGCTAACAAGTGTAAGGTATCCAGAAGTTCTTCCCTTACTCCTCTAAGTAGGACCAACTTTAGTGACTCGGGGTCAAGTGGGCACCCGGTCATTTTGTAACTGAGGTGGAATCTTTCCTCACAGTCTTCTAAGGATTCATCCTAGCCCATGGTCATCCTGAAAATATCTTATTTAGTATCCTTTGACCTACAGTAATCCCTATATTTGTTGTTAAAAGCCTGCTGCATCTGAGCCTAAGTTGTGATGTTATCTCCAGGTAAGCCCATGAACCAGCGCAATGTTGCATCCTTGAGGGTAGATGGAAACAATTTTAACTTTTTCTCATCATCTGTATAGTCATAGGTTCGGCATATAAAAACAAACTCAAATAGGAAAGTGTCAGGGTCCTCCGTGGTCAGACCATGGAAATGAGGTAGAGAAGAGGGGCTTATATTCTTCATCTTAGTATCCCCGTTGGTTTCCCTAATGGGGAAGGCACCCTCAACTCTCTCTCTATTTCCTCTGGCATTTCGGTTTTCAGCCATTGGTTCAGTAGGAATGGGTTCCTCTTCTTCTTCTTCCCTTGTAGGTTCTTCAAATATGTCAGGTTGTTCATCTAAGGGTTCCTCCAGTTCACAACCACCGAAGAAGAGAGAAGGTTGGCTGTTGGATGCAGTGGGGGTATTTCGCAAGAATTTTCCTAAATTGTACCTATTCCTATGAGGCATGAAAGGAAATGTTTTTGGGTTGGTTTTTGTAAGATTTTTTTAAGATGGAAAGTACTTTGCAGAAATGAAATTTCTGATTGAATGAAAACTACTAACAGAAAGGAAAGTTACTTGCTAAATTGAAATTCTACTTGCAGAATGGAAAGGAAAGCAGATAATGACAATTGAAAGAAAGGAAGCCACTATATTACTTTTGCAGAAATAAACTAATGGAAGAAAATTGAAGAATAGAAATAAAAGGAATAGAAGAAAAGAAAGCAGTAATCACATTCTACTCAGACACCTCCCAACAAAGACGCCAAAAAGTGATGAGTGCCAGTATTGCCGCAAGGATGCTGCAACTCCTGACCTACCAGATTTACTTATCAACCCGGGGTTCGTACAAACTTGGAGGTGACAGTGCTATATGCAAAAGTAGAAGTGAAGGTCCTGCCTGTTGTCACTTGTTCATCTGGCAAGAGACCCCAGGGGTTTCAAGACAGACTTCTATAGTGTTAGAAGAAGCTTGATTCTTTGATGGAAGAAGAAAAAATCTATTCTAAGAGAGCTACTCTATTGCAGTAATGAAGAAAACAAAATGTAATGCTAAATCACACCATACCATAAGTAACCATTTAAACAACTATGCTAAGCAGAATTGCTAAATCAAACACTATCCTAATGCTGCTATCTAAGTTACAGAAGTAAAGAGCATCAAACCAAAATAAGTTGTAAGCAAGGAAACTAAACTAAATCTGTTTTCAATTTCTTGGTTTTTTTTTTATCAGATAGTGTTAGGGTCTGACTGACTAACCAAATCAAAGCTTAGAAGTGGCAGTGTTTAAATGATATGCAAAACAAAGTTCGGGAAGGAGTTAAGCGGGAAAGCAATCGAAGATCGAAATCAACGAAGGGAGGACGTAATGAAGTAGCAGTGCATAGGAACTGTCGGATCAATCAGCGAACAATAAAAACCGAAGATGAGCGGCGAAGATCTTATGACAGGAGATTACGTTAATAGATTGATGAATAGGATTAACAGAAGATGAATGGCAGAGATCTTATCGTGGGAGATTAAGTCAAGAGATGGATGGATTGATCAACGAAGAGGGTTAATGAAAGATGAGCGGCATAGATCTTATCACGAAGATTTAAGTGAATAGATGGATGGGTAGGATTAATGGAAGATGAGAGGTGGAGATCTTATCGCGGAGACTTGATTTAATAGATGGACAAACATGATTAACAGAGGATGAGCGACAAAGATCTTATCGCGGGAAAAAACGTGTGGAATGATGGAGCGGGTTTTCGTAGCTTGTAAGCATTTTCTCGTGTGCCCTCAAAGCTGTAAGTTGTATTTCTAATTTTCATGAGATTAGCCTAAGTGAGTGACAAGTAGCATGGGAAAAACAGTTTTCTCGCGTGCTCTCGGGAGGATATCGGCCGTGCAAGAATTCGTGTGAGATTGCACGATAGCCGTTGGATCATGCAGGATTGATCGGGTGACGCGATAGCTACTGGATCGAAGGCACGATAGATCGATGATGGAGATTTGGAGTGCATAAAGTAGGTGGAAGAATTCACGATAGCTGTTGGATCAAGCTAGACAGATTGACGGTGGAGATCTGGAGTGCATAAAGTCAAGCGTTGAAATGAATCGGATAGTGATTGGTCAGGTTTGTTGTGGATCAGATGGTAAGGAAATCTACGGGTATAATCTAATCAAGCCATGTTTTATTAGCTTCCACTTAAGCATCTCATGTTGAAGGAAATGAGCATATGCACAAAAAGTGATGGAAAAATACGGCAATGAAATGAACCACGTACTGAATCAAGACAACAAACTTCATGCAAGAATTCTTGGCTAACCTGCTAATTGAAAGAAGGCACAAATGGAAGCAAACTAAAACACAACTGATCTACTCTACACTGCCGCAATGGAAATGTGGCTACTTAAGCAAATGAACAATTAAACCATGAATCTATGCTAGCATACATGTAAAATAAAGAGGAGCTTTGGCTACTAGGGTTGGACCCTAACCCAAGAGCTTCATCCCTCTGAGTTAACTCAGTGCTGGCTCAGAACAAAACTCATTCTTATTATCAAAAGCAATCGATTACATAAAAACCCGTCACAAGTCTTGCAGCTCAAAAATAGAGTAAAGTTTTACAATCAAAAGTCCAAATCCTACTGAGGTCCTAGGCCTCTTTACTTATGCATCTGAACTCTCCAATGACTTCCTTAAAATTAGGGAGGCTCAGCTCCCAAACTCGCGATAAACTGGTGCTTTGACTTTCACTTGCTTGGCTACCTTCTAGTCCTCATGATTTGGCTGTTTGCACTCTGAGATGATGGAGCAATATTCAAATGGGGGGTAGTAAATGAGGAGGATTTACCTCCTATAATTCCTCTCCCTTGTCCCATTCGAGTTTTGACCAAGGTCTTTGCCAAAATTCCTTGCTTTTATTCTTTAATCCTACATTAAATGCACATTATACCACAAAGCAAACTATCTAACTCTAACTCATCTCATAAACAAATATAATCAAAAGTATGCAATAAGTTGTGAGAATAGTTGGTTTGACCAAGCTAGGAGGTGAATTAAGGCCCATATAATTACCCAATGATGAGGCTCATCATCAGAATCCTTCTCTTATGTCAAGGTTTCTCTTTTTTTTTTTCTCCAAGCATATCATCGTGACTACAGTGGTGTCGTCCCTTCTCAATACATGTCAACAATTCATAATTTATATTCCTTCTATATTATTCTATTCAATCCCACTATCTAAATGATAATGTGATTTCTTTTCATGGTGTCACATTCTCAACATCGAAGTTATTCAGCAAAGACTTAACCCACATCGAGGATAGTTCTCGTTCGATCCATTTTAATGAGGTCTGGAGTTGAATTTAACCTCCCTCTTCCCACTGTCGAATGAACCCAAGGCCCAACCTTTGACTAGTCGGGGTTAGCCAGTCTGCCCATAAAATTTATTTTGTTGATCTCGGTGAGAGCTCGATTGCTCTAGGGACCACTCCTTCATAGGTCAGCTCCAACCAAGCAGTTAGAGATTGCTCCTTGGGGATTCTTCCTATGTGGCTGACTTCTCCTTAAATAAAAAATGACTAGAACTAGTCTGGAGTGTCTTGAAATTGCCTTGTTGGGAAGGTCACACACCTCAATTGTTTCAACAAGCTATCTATATATATATATATATATATATATATATATATATATATATATATATATATATATATATAGGCAGTCCGACTTCAGGCTTTTATGAGTCAATTTTCTAGTGGGATCGACTTTAATTCCTTGGCATTCATCATCCAGTAAACCTATAATCTATGCACTCTATCATTTTGTGGGGAAATTGACAACAGTGACAACAGATAGTGGGCCTTTAAGTTGAGCGTTCTCTCCTACCATAATTGGTCAAACCTTCCAGCATCATTTGAACTCACGGTCTCACTCTCTTGAGAAAATTCGAGAGCATGCTACCAAGGCATTTCCATGGTGTTGTATGGTTCTAGGGTCCACTTTATCACATATTCATGCTCACACATAAAATGATAATCGTGGAGGCCTTTCCATATTTCTTAATTGGATAAGTGACCATGTACATGTATTTGATGAATCCCATGTAGTCTCGTCATTCGATTCCTTCCTTGCATGTATTTAGTGAGATAAAATAAAGGGACTATCTTCATTAAATCTCAAACTAACAGAGCCTCATTTTTAAAGAGACTAATAAAATAATTTACACACAAATTCCTAGAGGTGTGTTTGTTTGAGCAGTTAATTAAACAAGAAAGAAATGAAACTAAATAACCGATTGGAAACCAAAAGAATCACACAAGTAAACACAAGATTACGTGGTAAAACCTTAACAGTGTGTCAAGGAAACATCCATGGGGCAAGGGATTGGATCTTTATTTAAATAATAATGATTCTCCATGATTACATAATCTTAGGCATTCACCAGTTTATAAGAGCCTCTCCTCCGTTACATAACTACTATTAGTTAGCAATCTCGTTACAAAACTAACTGGTAGTAATTACTAAGATTTTACCCATAATTACATGTCTTGTTGTCACATTTCAACAAACTCCACCTTGACAACAATTTTCCTAATCCCTTGCCCATGCCCATTCATCATCTCTTCTACAAGCCAAGAGAAGCCAAACACCATTGCAACTTCTCTACTGTAACTAGCTTCGTGAATATGTCTACACAATTCTCCTGTGTATGGACCTTCTTGAGAGCTACTTTTTCGCCATCGATCACATGTCTTAGAAAATGATACCTTACATCAATGTGCTTGGTATTGCTGTGATAAGCTGGATTTGTAGCCAAGTGAATAACACTCTGACTGTCACAGAATACATTCACTCTCTCCTGCGTCCTTCCAATCTTATCAAGTAGACCCTTTAACTAGATTGCTTCTTTTACTGGCATCTGAAGCAGCTGTATACTCTACTTCGGTAGTGGACAATGCAACTATTTCTTCAAGCTTTGACATCCAACTAATTGCTCCACCTACAAGAGTAAAGACATAACCTTTAGTAGATATCCTTTTGTCCAAATCACCTGCATAATCAGCATCCATATATCTACATATTGATCCTCCATTAAAGATGATGAAATGATCACTTGTGCCTCTTAAATACCGAAGCACCCATTTCACTTCTCGCTAATGTTCTTCACCTGGATTTTCCATGAACCTACTGACAACTCCAACTGCATGTTGAAATGTCAGGTCTTGTAGATACCATTGCATACATTAAGTTGCCTACAGCATTAGCATATGGTACATGAGACATATACTGCTTTTCTTCATTAGTTTTAGGACTCAAAAATGAAGAAAGCTTAAAATGGGAAGCTAATGGAACATTAACAGGTTTTGCACTGTTCATATCAAACTTTTCAAGTACTCTTTCCACATTTTAATGCTATGATAACCAAATCTTACCATTTTTCCTGTCTCTGTGTATCTCCATGCCCAAGATATGTTTTGTCGTTCCAAGATCCTTCATATTAAATGTCATAGAGAGCTGGGCCTTTAACATGTTGATCTTTTCCATGCTTTTTCTTATAATAAGCATATCGTCAACATACAAAACTAAGATAATGAATATGCCACTGAAACTCTTGAAGTATACACAATGATCATACTCACTTCTAATAAAGTTCTGGCTCACCATGAAGGAGTCAAACTTCTTGTACCATTTCCTGGGAGACTGCCTCAAGCCATACAATTATTTCCTGAGCTTGCAAACTAATCTTCTGCTGCGATCTTGTACAAAACCTTCTGGCTGTTCCATATATATCTCTTCATCCAAATCACCATGTAGAAAATCTATTTTAACATCTAACTATTCTAACTCAAGGTTAAGTAATGCAGTTAGTGCCAAAACAGTACGAATAGAAACAAGTTTTACAACTGGTGAAAAAATCTCATGAAAGTCAATACCTTCAACTTGAGAATACCCTTTTGCTACCAGTCTCGCCTTAAACCTTTTGATAATTCCATCAACTTTCCGTTTCAATTTGAAGACCCATTTACATGCAACAACACTTCTCCCTTCACGAAGTTCTATAAGATCCTAGGTATTGTTCTTGGCTAAGGAATCAATTTCTTCTTCCATAGTTGTTTTCCATTTTTCGCTATCCGTATGATCCAATGCTTCCTGATAAGAAGAAGGTTCCCCATCTTCAGTAATCAAAGAAAAATATGAATAAGAATCTTCATACCTTTTGGGAGTTTTTCTTTCCCTTGTAGACCTTCTTAGAGTGATTGGTTGCTGAACTGGTTCAGAAACTTCAACAGTTTCCTTTTTATCTTTATCACCTTTTCCTCGAGAAGTCTCTCCTTCCTTTCGACTTTCGAAAAAAGGTCTAGCCTCCAACTGAATTTGTTAATTTGGTGATACCTGTTCCTATTCAATTCTTTCAACATTTTATTTTAAAAGAGAAAATTCATCAAATGTTACATCTCTACTAATGACTATCTTCCGCGATGTAGGATCCCACAACTTATATCCTTTCACTACATAGTCATACCCAACAAACACATAACATTTCGATTTTGGATCTAATTTTGAACGCTAATTTTTAGGAATAAGCGCATAGGCATCACAACCAAATATCCTTAAATGTGAATAATCACAAGACTAACCTGACCAAACTTCTTTAGGAATTTTACAATTAATTGTTACTGAAGGTGATCTATTAACTAAATAACAAGCAGTGGATACTTCTTCTGCCCACAACTCCTTTTGCAGGTTAGCATTGCTGATCATGCTTCTGGCTCTTTCCATAAGCTTCTGATTCATACGTTCAACAACACCATTTTACCTAGGAGTATAAACAATATTTTTATGTCTAACAATTCCTTCAACCTTACGGTATTGTTCAAATTCAAGAGAAGTAAATTCACCACCATTGTCAGTTATTAAACATTTAATTGATTTTCCTATTCTCTTTTCTACCATTGCTTTAAATTGGTTAAAGACATTGAATACATTAGCTTTCTTTTTCAACATAAAGACCCAAAATTTACGGGAGAAATCATCAATAAATGTAAAGAAATATAAAGCACGTCCATATGATACAACAGGAGCTGGTCCTCATAGATTAGAATTAAAATAGTCCAACATTTCTTTACTATTACAACTTCCAGTTTTAAACTTCTGTTTATACTGTTTTCCATACACACAATGTTTACATAAATCCAACTTCAAGGATTTCAAATCAGGAAGTAATTTATAGTTCATCAGTGCCTGAAGACCTTTCTCGCTCATGTGACCCAATCGCTGATGTCATAGGTGAGTACCTTCTTCTTATTTCTCTGACATAATCGCTGCTTCACTGACCTAAGTAATTCCCTTGAGTCTGTAAAGATTTCTGACCTTTTCTTCTTTCATAACAACTAGGGCGCCTTTTGAGACTTTCAACACTCCATTCTGACCTGTAAACTTATAACCATCCGAATCCAACACTCCCAAAGAAATCAAATTTTTCTTCAATTCAGGTACATGTCTAACACTAGTTAATGTTCTAACTGTGTTATCATACATTTTAATCTTGATATCTCCCATCCCAACAATTTGACATGATATATTATTAACCATAAACACAGAACTACCATTTACAGCTTCAAATAAAGTAAACCAATTTGTGTGTGGACTCATGTGATGAGAAGCACTAGAGTCTAACAACCAACTTTCAAAATTCTGAGAGACATTATATCCAGGTGAAGTTTCATCTATCATACAAAATTCTTCAGAATATAAAACCTCATCTTTCATACATGAATCAACTTGATTTCCTTCCTTCTTTGGGTTATCGGACTCTTTTCGTTTCCAACAATCTTTCTTGAGGTACCCAATTTTATTACAGAACCAACATTTCACCTTACACTTCTTTCCCTTTGATTTTGATATGGAAGATCCCCTTGTTTTTTCTCCTCTTTCCTTTGACTGTTGGTGGGCCCCAGTATTGCGGCAATAATGTTGCAACTCGTGGAACTCCCTTCTTTAATTTTATCAACCCGGTAGTTCGTAACAAACTTGGAAGCGATGGTGCTGTATGCACAAGTACTAGCTCTTGCCGCGACTGTCACTTGGTCAGCTGGCACAAGTTCGCTAGGAGCTTAAGCCAACTTCTATGAGCTCTTAGAAGAATATTTTTAATTAATGGATGAAAGCTAACTCAAACGGAGCTAATCTACTTGCAGAAAGAAACTGAAAGCGGAAAGGAAATGCAAACCCTAGCAAACCCTAGTTTTACCGACTAACCCTACTGGTGCAAGAAAAATGATGAAAGCTACAGAAAGGAATGCCATTGATTCTTAGAAAGGTAAAATGCATGTGACTAAGCTACTTCTAAAGTGAAATCTAAAAAGAAACATCTTTTTGTATTTTTGAGTAAGTTGGCCGAAGTATTGTGCATGTGCATTAACTGTTTTTGACTGTGTAGGGGTGGATTGGCGAAAGGAAATTTTTGTAGGAGGTTGGTAAGGTTAGAAGAGGGCCTAAGGGGTCCCTTGCACCCTTCCAGAGAGTTTCACAGTGATCGGATCTCAAGAAACAACTTTCGTGAGCTTCTACAGGAAGTCTGCAAGGGTTCTACAGGATGTTCTGTAATTTCTACAGGATGTTCCGAAAAGAGGATTTTGGAGGGTTGATGGAGGAAAATGGTGGGAAAGTGGAAATGGAGGTTGGATAAGGATGTTAAGGGGTCTAGGACCTGGTGAATGAGGCTAAGGAGCGATTGGATTTGTTCGAGGATGGAGGAAGCGATGATGCACAAGAATGTAGAAATTAGGGCAAAGTGAGAGAATGTGGCAAATGAAAGGCAAGAATCTGAGTTAGAGGACAAAGCAGGTTGCATTGATGGGGTAAGGGTAGGCAAAGAGGTATTATAGATGCTCTGCACACTATTTCTCAAGACTGATTGAAGAAAGACTAGAAAAATAAAGGACCTAGCTACTTTAACCTAATCTAACCTAATTATCAGCAAAGAAAATGAACAGCAGTTTATTTGCAACGAAATCATGTGACATAGATATGAAAACTAAGCAATCATGAACCTGAGCATGTAACCACAACTGGTATCAACTTCTGCAAATGAGAATCTAACACTAATAATTGCATGATGAAGCAAAAACAATGTTTTTGGCAGCAGCAAGGACACCTTGGTCCCAGCTCATGGTACCACTGAGGGAGAGGTGAGATCAGAGGTGCTTGATAGAATTTTTCTGAAGATATTCTCTGTTATTAACCTATCAAATCAATCTGAACACAAACAACCTTTTTAATCATCAAAAGCAACCTAAATAACAATACTAGATTTAAATCTAAATAGCAGATTTTATTCTAAGAATGCAGCAAAAACACATAGAAGTAAACAAAGGAGGTACTGGGCACTTGGGTTGGGCCCAACCCCAAGAGCTACAACCTCCTAAGAGAGATTAGAGTTGTTTCAAAGCTGGATTCATCTTTATTGATCAAAAGAATAGTTACATTCCAAAAACTGTCCACAAGGAAAAGCTCGAAAATGTGCTAAAATGCAGAGTTAACACACTGCCTAAAAAATGACTAAAGAAATGACTAAAATCGAATTTCCAACTAGCTAACTTCTGCCTACAAAGTGAATAACTGAAATGAGGCCCTAAGCCTTCTTATTTATACAAATTGAGGACCCCAACAACCCTCCTAAACTTTAGGAACTCGGTTGCCAAAACTTGTAGTTAACAGCACCTTTACTAGCCCTTGCTCGGTTGCCCTTGTGATAATCGATTTGGTGGCCCTTGAACTCCGAGTTGATGGTGGAGAATTTGAGGTAAGGGCCCATAAATGAAGGGGACACCTTCCTACAAATCCTCTCCCTTGTTCTTCCACAAATTTGGCTACCAAGTGCTCATTAAAACCTTTGATTTTGTCTCAAAATTGACCAAAAAACTGCACAAAGCACCCATTAGACTTGTTGGCATAATGACTAACCCAATTCACTCTATTAGCATAAATATAATAAAAAACATGCAATAAACTAATGAGAATGGTGGATTAAGTCGAATTAGGATGCTGAATGAGCCCATATAATTATCCATTTTTGGGGCTCATCATCACCCCCTACTGAAAGTATTGCTCATCCTCTGAGAAACTAATCTATCTCTTCATCTTTGATGGCCCTGGTGGCCTCCCTGTCATGCCAAGCTTCTGAAGTGATGTCCTCTTCTTGGTCATGAAACCATGCTTTTCTCTCTACTTCTTCCCACTGCCTGTGCTCCTTTTCTTGTAGCAGTTTTGCTAGCGCCTCAACCACATCCTGCAGTCTGTCCTCTCTTTGTTGTTCATCAGATGTTTCCTTATCTTTCCTTCTTCCTGTGATTGTTTGGCTGCCTTTTCCTCCAATTGCTCGGTCTCTCTTAGCTTAGCTCGAGTTTCCTGTAGAGAATTCTCAACTTCCTGTAGAACTGTCTCAGCTTCCTGTAGAGCTGTCTTTGAGTCCATCATCTGAATTCTCTCTCTCCAAGTGAAGGTTTTTGGCTTCCTCATTCATAGGTGATGGTTATCTTTGAATGAGACTCCTCCTTTTGTTTAGTTGTGGCGTCCTCAATAGTAATTGGCTCTTTTGACTGTGGTTTGGGTCTGCCCACTTTTATCCATGTGCTCCTTCTTGCCTTAAAGTACATGGGGGTCTCCCTTTTTCGCTTCCCTTTTTTCTTGGGAGATGTGCTTAAGGCAGCAAGCACAGCTGCTACCTCCCTAGCCAAAATCTCAGGTGATTTCTCCGTTTGCTGCTCCGTTTTTATACTTCCTGTAGAAACTGTGTCAGTTGTTTTCATGCTTCCTGTAGAAACTGTTTTAACTGTTTCGGTCTGCTTGGCTGGGTGTGTCTTTCCTTTCAGCTTCTGTGTGGTTGCCTTGGTTGTGCCCTCCTTTGTGTGGACTTTTTCAGTCCTCTCTGCTCTACTCTGCAACCGTTTCTCCCTGGGTGTTTGTGCCATTGTTCCTCCCACAGTTTTAGGCTCAGCAATTTGGCCCATTTCTCCTTTTCCTCTCTATTCTTGTTGTGCCTGAATGTCTTGCGTTTCTTCATCACTGGTTTTCTCACCTTTTTCAATGTGTTCTTCTTCCTCACTACTGGATGGGGTGATATTTTCGGCCAAAACTCTGATATTGTCATCCCGGGACATGTTTCGAAAAATTTCCCATGATATGGGGACAGTGTACGTGTGCAGGGTGTCTTCTACTAATAATTTGATGAGCCCATGATGGGCCAACTGGTCTGGAATCCCTTCATTCATTTTTGTCCCATATTCAACCAGTGACTGAAGAAGAAAATAGGGAATGCTTAGTTTCATTTCTGGAGGTAAATCAATTCCATGTCTAAGTTCACACAACAACCTGAAATGATAACCATGGATAATGCTGAGTTATGAATCCCCCTGGCATGGTGAGAGTGCTCTGTTTTATGCTCTGATCAGAAAAGGGAATGCTGTTTATGTTTTCCTCCTTTGAACTTCAGGAAAGGATCTCTCGGGTGTTTAAATTTTAAATTGCACCAATTCCCTGGTTCTAAGGCCTTTGCTGCCCAGAACTCGGTTGTCCGTGTATAAAAGGAAGAATTAGGTTTCCACAGATAGGGCAAAGAGCTCAATTTTCATCCCCAGCATACATACAGCCATGTAAATTCGAATTCTTCATGCACAGGTTAGCCCTCACAGTGCTTTATCTTTTCTACAGGAGAAAACTTTTTAATGGGAACCGTGGAGGAGAATTTTGACACAAAACCGACTGAGAAATTTCGTGCTACACACAGGCAACTGCTATTTTCAACTCACAGGCAGAATTGTCTCATACTCTCTTATTCAAGATAGTTCAATTCACCACCTTTCAAAACCTACCATGCATGGAAGAGTGTTTTCGAGCCTACCTCTCTCGGAACTCCAAATTTGACGAAGAAAAGTCTAGGCTTCCCTGCTTCAGAAAGCTGTGCCGTACTTCCTGTAGAAGACCCCCCTGGTTCCTGTAGAATGCCACTGCACCTCTGAGCGAGCGCGATACACAACAAAATCTTGAAGACAGGTAGAAAAACTGGTGGAGGACGACTAGTTAATCATTTTGTGGAAGCGGAGGACGCATACTTCAGTTGAGGACGTTGCAAGTGCACATGAACAGCAGGTGGTGTGAGTTTCAGCCGAGCATTTTTTAATTGCGGCGTGATTCGTGGTGAGGGAGTGAAGTGGCCAGGTGTATGTGGCCACATGCAAACTGCAGTGCTATTATGAACTATATGTTCTCTTCTTGATCAGTTGCACTGGAGTTCAAACGGCCAACACTCCCTGTTTTTTTAAATTTCACGTGAGTTAACTGTACACGTATGCTGCATGATTTCCGGCTGAGCGCTAGAGAACTGGACAAGGCACTGTCGGGTTAACTTTTCTAGCTTCCTGGCTTAATCCCACCATTTCATTCATTTATGCACTTTCGAATCATATTGATGCAAATAGAGGAACTGGTTTAGACACATACCTGTAAGTCGACGTGCTGCTGGGTCCCTTTTGCTACTACATGCTTGGATCCTTTATGCTATAAGCTTTTTTTTGTCTGATGTGTGGTTATTTTTCTTGTGCAGGTATCCTCTGGTTGGATCTACGTTGCAGGAGCCTGCTTCAACGTTCAAATTTTCACCCTCATGCTGTTGATGCTGAATTTTCACAGGACAGAAACTTGTTTTCTCCATTGCTCCCGAACGATAGACCGGATCGATCTGAAACTTTCTGAGCATGTTCCTATCATCATTATGCACCTCCCATAGCAAAATTGCGATCAATGGATGCACAAATTTCGAGAAAAATAGAAAATGGTTGAATATTACAGAGATCAATTTCTCGGAAACCGTGCATTGGAATCAGATGAAACCGCTTGGGTAGGTTACTATCACCCATGTGCATCTCCCCATGAAACATATTTTGAAACAGATGCACGGATATGGAGAAAATGCCAAAATGGCTGAAGGTGATGGAGGTTGATTTCTTGGAAACTGTGCACTGGAATTGGCTGAAATTGCTCGGACATGTTTCCATCATCCCTATACAACTCCCCGTCGGTTTTGTAAATGGATACACGGTTTTCACGTGAAGGAAAAAACAAATTTCAGCACTATGTATTTTTTTGCTTCTAAGCATTCTATAGTTTTTTGCATGGTAAGAAAAATGAGCTTGGGCAGGTAGGGTGTGCGAGACTTGGTTATTTGACTTGACACTAAAAAAAATTCATGCTGTCAGTCTAAGGTAAATAGGGTTTCTTGTATGACTGTGCAGGAACACATAACCAGGTGGGTGTCGGAGGTGTAAATAGATGGAACAGGGTGCCATATGGTGATGGGTGGAATAGATGGGTGGCTGTAGGCCTAACAAATAGATTCCATGCTTCAGATTCTCTTCCAAAATTTAATTTGGCTCACCGGAAGGTTCTACAGGATGTTTCCTGTAGAAATATAGAACTTCCTGTAGAAAGCCCAAAACTTCCTGTAGAAGGTGGAATCTCGACCTGAATGTGATCAAATCCCAGGAAAGGCGAGTGGCCATGGAAGGAGTGTCTGTAGGGATGTCTTGTAGCCGGGTATGGACCCCTATCCTTGTTTTGCACGACCCTCCTTACCTGCAATGTATTCCCTGCAACCTGCAATTATTCCACAGAGATTAGGCTTGTTTTTTTCTTTTTCTTTTTTTTCTCTTTTTTTGAAAATAACTAGGGCGCCTCCTGGAGGTTTTCACCCTAATTGCCTGCCCTGGGCACCTCCAAGGGAGGTTTTCACCTAAGGATCTTATTTTTCTTTTCTTTTTTCCAACCCATTGATTGCCTCATGGAGGTTTTCAATCAATAAGCCAATCTGAGGCGCCTCCGAGGAGGTTTTCACCTTAGATTTTTATTCTTCTCTTATTTTCATTTTTTCATTTTTCTTCTTTTTTTTCTTTTTTTCTACCCTACCCTATTTGAAAAACAAAATCATTTTCAAGTATAAGAATACTTTCAATGGAGCCATGTGCACATCGAGATTAGAGACAAAATGATGTGGAGGCTCGAAATGCATGCTTTGACAGGCATCCGGATTTCAAAGACCAAATGATTTGACTTTGAAGGGATCAAACATAGCTGAGGAAGAGAATATTGTTGCAACTTAGTGACCGTCTGGAACCATATCTCAATATAGCTCTGATATCCTTGGTCCTTTTGCTGATCTAGATCATTCTTCATGTCACCTTCTATCATGACCTTCTCATCTTCCTCTTTTTGCTGATTTTTCTCTTGAATACATGGAGGATTTGATGGTAACCATGAGGAAACTCTCTCGATCTCTAATTTTGATGTCTTCTCTTCATCTAGTGCAGCCCATGGTTCTTTGATCTCCTCTTTTGAATCTTCTTTTGCTGGCTATGGTCCTTCAATGCTTTCAAGATAATCTTTTTTTTGCAATACTCTTCCTGAGTTATGGTGAAGATCATTGAGCTCAAGAGGAGTCATTTGGACATGTTGTGCCTCAACATTGCAATTGGGTTAAGCTACTCCAATGTGCGGGTTTGGAAATGGTGGTATGGGTAGTTGAGTGGGGGTGTATATTTGAGATGGATGTGGATGGGGTTGTGGTTGGGCAGGTGGTAAAGGCAAAGGAGCAGGAGGAGAGTTGTACTGGGGCCTCAACCCCTGATGAGGTGCATTCCACTGAGGCTGTGGTTGAGCATAAGAGTGAAACGAATGAACAACTGGAAAAGCATGGTATTGAGGAGGATACGACAAAGGAGGGGGTGTGGACCAGGAAGGATGAGCAGGGGGACCCCAAGAAGGCATGGAAGTGGCTTGATAGGGGTCATAATAGGTTTGGGATGTCCCTTGCATTCCCTGTTGGTAGGGTATGGGTCCATGTGGCCTCCTTTAGTTCATATAATAGAGTGATTCAGTGGCTCCTTTGGCTCTCTGATATGCAGCTTTAAGTCCAGGCAAGGAAGGGCACTGATTCATAGGATGGTATTCTTCACAGACGAAACACACTTCTAGGGAGTGCATTGGACATTCGTTCCTAGGATGCTTTCTAGTGCACCTAGGACAAAAGATGTCCAAAGCCCTCTTAGCTTCCTCTTGCTTCCTTTGGATCTGCAAGGTATCTAGTTGCATGGCAAGAAATTGCCTCATCTCGCTCTTGAAATCTTCCATCTGATTTGAAAATTCGTTTTTGGATAAGGTACTGCTCCCAACATTTCTGCTTGTAGCCATTTGCTCCAGAGGAATGTTTTCTTCTTCTTCTTCCCTTGAGGTTCTTCAAATATGTCTTGCTGTCCACCTAAGGGTTCTTTAATCATAGCCATCGAAGAAGAGAGAAGGTTGGCTGTGTGAAGCAGTGGGGGTGTGGTGCAATCATTTTTCTGAATTATCTCTACTCCTACAAGGCATGAAAGGAAATCTTTTTGGTTGATTTTTGTTTTTTTCTTCTTGTACCTGCAATACTGAAATAGATTGAACTGCAGCTAACTAAAATCTGTCTTACTGAAATGTAAATGCGGAATTGAAATGAAAGCAGGAAAGGACTAATCTATTTTGTTGAAATGAAATTGCAGGAATGAAATGCTAGGCTATGCTTGCGGAATTGAAATGCTAATCTATGCTTGCAGAATTGAAATTGTGGAATTGAAAAGCCAATCTATGAAAGCAGGAAATATCTAATCTACGCTTGCTGAATGAAATGAAAACATGAAATGTCTAATCTACTTTTGCAGAAATGAAATTGCAGAATGGAAATGAAATAAACTACTTAGCAGAAGGTTGTAGTAGAAAATAGAAGAAAAGCAGCAATCACCAATACTCTGACGCTTCCTCGGAAACGGCGCCAAAAAGAATGGTGCGCCCCAGTATTGCAGCAATAATGCTGCAACTCCTGGAACTATCTTCTTTAATTTTATCAACCCGGTAGTTCGTAACAAACTTCGAAGCGATGGTGCTATATGCACAAGTACTAGCTCTTGCCGCGACTGTCACTTGGTCAGCTGGCACAAGTCCGCTAGGAGCTTAAGCCAACTTCTATGAGTTCTTAGAAGAAGATTTTTAACTGATGGATGAAAACTAACTCAAAGGGGGCTGATTTACTTGCAGAAAGAAACTGAAAGCGGAAAGGAAATGCAAACCCTAGCAAACCCTAGTTTTACCGACTAACCCTACTGGTGCAAGAAAAATGATGAAAGCTACAGAAAGGAATGCCATTGACTCTTAGAAAGGTAAAATGCATGTGACTAAGCTACTTCTGAAGTGAAATCTGAAAAGAAACATCTTTTTGTATTTTTGAGTAAGTTGGCAGAATTATTGTGCATGTGCTTTAACTGTTTTTGACTGTGCAGAGGTGGATTGGCGAAAGGAAATGCTTGCAGGAGGTTGGGAAGGTTAGAAGAGGGCCTAAGGGGTCCCTAGCACCCTTCTAGAGAGTTTCACAGTGATCGGATCGCAAGAAATAGCTTTCGTGAGCTTCTACATGAGGTCTGCAAGAGTTCTACAGGATGTTCTGTAATTTCTACAGGATGTTCCGAAAAGAGGATTTTGGAGGGTTGATGGAGGAAAAATGGTGGGAAAGTGGAAATGGAGGTTGGATAAGGATGTTAAGGGGTCTAGGACCTAGTGAATGATGCTAAGGATTGATTGGATTTGTTCGAGGATGGAGGAAGTGATGATGCACAAGAATGTAGAAATTAGGGCAAAGTGAGAGAATGTGGCAAATGAAAGACAAGAATCTGAGTTAGAGGATGAAGCAGGTTGGATTGATGGGGTAAGGTTAGGCAAATAGGTATTACAGATGCTCTGCACACTATTTCTCAAGACTGATCGAAGAAATACTAGAAAAACAAAGGACCTAGCTACTTTAACCTAATCTAACCTAATTATCAGCAAAGAAAATGAACAGCAGTTTATTTGCAACGAAATCATGTGAAATATCTATGCAAATAAGCAATCATGAACCTGAGCAAGTAACCACAACTGGTATCAACTTCTGCAAATGAGAATCTAACACTAATAATTGCATGATGAAGCAAACAGTGTTTTTGGCGGCATCAAGGACACCTTGGTCCCACTGAGGGAGAGGTGAGATCAGAGGTGCTTGATAGCCTTTTTCTGAAGATATTCTATGTTATTAACCTATGAAATCGATCTGAACATGAACAACCTTTTTAATCATCAAAAGCAACCTAAATAACAAAACAAGATTTAAATCTAAATAGCAGATTTTATTCTAAGAATGCAGCAAAAACACATAAAAGTAAACAAAGGAGGTACTGGGCACTTGGGTTGGGCCCAACCCCAAGAGCTACAGCCTCCTAAGAGAGATTAGAGCTGGTGCAAAGCTGGATTCATCTTTATTGATCAAAATAATAGTTACATTCCAAAAATTGTCCACAAAGAAAAGCTCGAAAATGTGCTGAAATGCAGAGCTAACCTACTGCCTAAAAAATGACTAAAATCGAATTGCCAACTAGCTAACTTCTGCCTACAAAGTGACTAACTGAAATGAGGCCCTAAGCCTTCTTATTTATACAAATTGAGGACCCCAACAGCCCTCCTAAACTTTAGGAACTCGGCTGCCAAAACTTGTAGTTAACAACACCTTTACTAGCCCTTGCTCGGCTGCCCTTGTGATAATCGATTTGGTGGCTCTTGAACTCCAAGCTGATGGTGGAGAATTTGAGGTAAGGGCCCATAAATGAAGGGGACACCTTCCTACAAATCCTCTCCCTTGTTTTTCCACGAATTTGGCTGCCAAGTGCTCATTAAAACCTTTGATTTTGTCTCAAAATTGACCAAAAAACTGCACAAAGCACCCATTAGACTTGTTGGCATAATGACTAACCCAATTCACTCTATTATCATAAATATAATAAAAAACATGCAATAAACTAATGAGAATGTTGTATTAAGTCGAACTAGGAGGCTGAATGAACCCATATAATTATCCATTTTTGGGGCTCATCAACCGTCCTTTGGCTATGCTGGCTTCTGGTGCAGTTGTTTTAGCACTGGATTTCCTCCGCACTTCTTCAGATAAGAGAGATCCCACAACTAATTCAAATTTCAAAGAATCAACAATGCTCAAACTGATTAAAGTTATGAAGTGGTCCCACGACTCGGGAAAAGAACATAACAAGGTTATAACTTTGTTTTCTTTCTGAATTTTAACTTCCATATCTGATAATTGGCATATAAGTGTATTAAAAACATTTAAATGATCTGTAACTTTTGTACCCTCGTTCATCCGAATACTGTACAATTGTGTTAGGTCCCTATACTACTAGTGTAACCCCTTATTGTTATTAGTGAAACCCCCTTATTATATTGTTGTGCCCATGTAGTACCCATATTGTTATTATTGTGTCCCATAGAATCCCACTATTGTTATTGTTGTGCCCTTATATTATTATTGTTATGTCGGCTCTGATTATAGTATGACCCTTTACAGTGCTATATATAGAAAGGAGGTCTTGTCATTTGTATCATCCAAGAATTAGTCATTTGTGTAATGTAAAGGAGGTTTCCCCCTCGAAGAGGCTTATTTTGAAGACGTTGATCTCTCTTTCCTATCTTTTTGTGAGCTGGTTCATAACATTTGGTATCAGAGCTTTGGATTCTAGGGTTTCGCTGCTCCAAACAGGTCTTCGTGGAATTTTCGCTATAACATTTTTTCTGCGATGTTTCAGAAAATAAAAATAAATACCCATTTGAGATGAAGTCATTTTGAAGCTTGGGACCAAATTTCAGATTTTGCTTCACTATATTTTTGGAGATACGGTCCAAGAAATTTAGCATTTCTACAAGCCCCCGAATTACATTCCAAACAGGTGACCTTGGGAAAATCATCATAACTCTCTCTCGGAGAATCTGATTCAAATTTCATAAAATGTGATAGAAATAGGACGAACATTAGTTTGTTGGGTATCATCTTTAGAACCTAATATAGAAATTGTAACACATGGCACTTCGTACACTTTCTTTCTACTGAAAAAGTATACAAGCAGGTCATGTTGGGAGATTGGGCATAACTCTTTCTTGAGGAATCCAATTGTGATCATACTTGTGAGGTTAGAAAGAGGACCCAGAGGGATATCACAGGAAGATATTTCAAAACTTAAAGATCTGAAATTACAGAGTTACAGTCGTTTCAAGATCAAGCTCCTAAAATCAAGAAAAAGCAATATGAGGAAGTTTGATGGCAAAGATCTTGTAAATTGGATACTACAGATAGAGCAATATTTTGATCTACATGAGGTGCAACTGTTAGAAAAGGTATGTATTCATCTTTATATTTAGAACCAAGTCAATTTTTATGGTATAAAGGACTTTGTTCTCGTAAACCACTTGTCACATGGTCAATTTTCACGGAGGAAATGATAGCACATTATGAGGATACAAAAAGAAACAACTTCTTTAGCAAATTGATAAATCTCAAACAAAAGGGTTCAATGGCAGAGTACATTTAGGACTTCCAAAAATTGAATATAAGGGTGAATGATATTCCAGAGAAGCAAAGGATTGATGTCTTCATAGGGACTTTAAAGGATAACATGAGGATCGTCTTTGGGAACTTGATTCATTGGAGAAGGTATTTAGGTTGGCAAGAAAAATTGAAAGCGGAGTTATGGAAACAAGGAATCCTACTACTCACAAATATAAATATGGAAGTGCTTTTTCTCCTAGCCTTCGACAACCTATAAGGTTTACACCACAACAATTGGAAGAAAAAAGATAAAAATGGCTTTGTTACATTTGTGATAGCAAATACACTAAAGATCATAAGTGTGCTAAGAAGAAATTATTTTACATAGATTGTGAAGAGGAGGACGCAAAGGATAAATAAACATCAAAAGAAGATGATATACATTAGGAACCAACCCCAGAGAAAGAAGAAATGAATATGATCATATCTTGTAAAGCATTGGCAAGAATTACCACTCCTCAAACTCTCAATATAGAAGGACATATCAAGAAGAAAAAGGTTCAAGAAGTGAAAGATCACATCAAGCACCAAGAAATGAACCCAACCATATCTTGTAATTCGTTGGTAGGAATTACCACTCCTCAAACTCTCAAGATAGAAGGACATATCAAGAGAAAAATGTTCAAGAAGTGAAAGATCACATTGAGCATCAAGAAATGAATCCGACCATATCTTATAATACATTGGCAGGAATTACCACTCCTCAAACTCTCAAGATAGGACATATCAAGAAGAAAAAGGCTCAAGTAGTGAAAGATCACATCGAGCATCAACAACAAGTTCTCCAACTTTTAAAGGATAACCCCACTTTGGTGCAAAATTGAATGAAACAACAGGCAGATCAACATCACAGTGAAAGAATTTTTTATGTAGGCAATCGGGTGTTTTTATGGCTACAACCATACAAAAAAATGCCCCTCAAGCAAGATAAGAAGGATAATAAATTATCACCAAATTACTATGGTCCTTACAAGGTGATGCAAAATATTGGTACTATGGAATACAAATTGGAGCTTCCTGCATCTTCCTGAGCTTCCCCAGTTTTCCATGTTTCATGCTTAAAGAAGGTTATAGGTGACAAGCTCCCAGTTCAAACAATATTTCTAGAACTTGATGAGGAAGGAAAAATCATATTGGAACCTGAAGCAGTCACAGAAAAAAAAGCCCAACAACTACGAAATCGATCAATTTTAGAGTATCTCATCAAGTGGAAGAACTTACCCGCTGAAGATTCCACATGGCAGGATGAGAATTTTATGCATAAGCATCCATAACTACTTAAGTGTTGAGAACAACACTTTTTGAAGGAGAGGGGCATGTTAGGTCCCTATACTACTAGTGTAACCCCCTTTTTATATTGTTTTTCCCATGTAGTACCCATATTGTTATTATTGTGCCCCATAGAATCCCATTATTGTTATTGTTGTGCCCTTATATTATTATTGTTACGTCGGCTTTGATTATATTATGACCCCTTACACTCCTATATATAGAAAGGGGGTCTTGTCATTTGGGTAACGTAAAGGAGGTTTCCCCCTCGAAGAGGCTTATTTTGAAGGCATTGATCTCTCTTTTCTATCTTTTTGTGAGTTGGTTTCATAAAAAATTGTCTTTTCAAATAAATTATATTGGTTAACAAGTTTTTCATATATAGTTTTTCCAGTTTTCCTCATAAACCTGCAACTATACTCTCTTCAACAATGTTGAAGAGAACTTCATCCGCCAAGCATAACCTAATGGTACTGAGAGCTCGGGCATCCAAGTCCTCTCACTCTAAATTTGTCATGCTAGCAGGTTTCTTACTCACCCCGTCCAATGCTTTGTGCAACCCTTGTTGCACCAACAAATCCCTAACTTTCAGTTTCCATAAAGCAAAGTTGTTCTTGCCGGTGAATTTATCCACCTCAAACTTTGCATTCGTCATCTTGGTCATTTCTTTCCTCATAAGATTTCGGTCTTTCAACTAGGGTTTTTAATATTTCTTCTCCATTTTTTTTCCATAATTCTGTGTGTGTTTTCTTTTTCAAATTTACTGGAAAAACCTACAATAGTTTAATGAAAATTCCCTCTTGTCTAATTTCGGTTTCCTGGAAAAAATCTATGTTCTTCAATTTAAAGAAACCCTTTAACAAACCCTACTTTAGTTTCTGAAAAAAATTCCTTTATGAATTTATTCAACAAATTTTGCTAAAAAAAATACTCGGCCTCCACAGTGAGAAACAATGTTGATTTTTTTCTTCAGAAACCCTCTTCACGCAATATTTTCACACTAGACTGCTCTATGGCACTATGCCTCCCTCCAACGATGGACTCTGCGGCTTTGGACAGGCCAGCAACTTCAATGTAGTGACTTCAATGTTTCCTTGAATGCTCTACGACTCTGGACATGTTGTGTTCAACGATGAATTCTCTGCGACTTTGGACAGGCCAGCAACTTCAACGTTTTTCTTTGCTTCAATGTTTTTCTTCGGGAGCACGACCACTAGCAGCTGAAGTGGGCTCCAACACGGGCTTCAATGGTAGAAGGGACTTTAAAATAATGACACGACAAGGGGCATCACCTTTCAATGATGAATTCTCTGTGCGTCTTTCTCCAATAGCACGATCATAAGCGGTTGAATCCCTCAACAACGTTCCTCCAACGTTAACAATGGCGACATGGACATCATTCCTCTAACAGCTCTGGAGGTCCATTCCATGGTCCTCCTTGCAAACACAACTACTCTAGACAATGTTCCTCCAACGGCTCCGCGAGCTCAAATATTTTTTAATCCGCTTTCTCTGGTGGTGGATTTCAACGTGGGCATGGGCTCACTATTCTGAACCCCGACGGTTAATAA